>JAFMPE010101752.1:1095-18010 GCA_024759925.1 Ficus religiosa
TAAGTGCCAATTGTAATAAGGCTGGTAATGGGCAAGCAAATATTCGAGGCGGCAGAAAAATCGCCCAAGCCTCATTGCGATCCCTATGGACGTGAAGGACACACCATAAATTCTTACTACAAGATACACGGATATCCACCATTGATGAATCGTGATTTCTCTGATGCTTCTTGTTTCCAATCTTATGGCCGAGCTGTAACCACAGAACAAAAGCAAAATAAGCTCCCAACTGTATCATCAAATTCTGGAGTTGAGCAATCATCTCAATAGCCTATAACACAGGAGCAATTGGATCAATTTTTAGCCATCCTACAAAGAGGTAGAATTGATCCCATAACAAACTTTGCAGATAGTGGTCTTAGCTCCTTTTCCAATTATAGTGGAGCTACAAATCATATATGTTCCACGTCCAAGTTTCCTAAATCCATGTTATATGTCAAACCGCAATGCGGCGCGGAAATATTTAGTAAAATGAAACCAGTCTGGCTGGACCTTTTTCAACTTTTAGGTTTGCACTTTGCAATTTGTCAAACACTTGGACAACAAGTATAAAATGTGACATCCAACTATTCAATCCAGTGCCTTATAATATATCTTAAGAGCGCTATTTATGAGACGTAAAGTAGCACTTGATTTTAATTAAGAAAAAAATTAATTACTATTTAATATCTAAATTATTACGTTTGTGACGTTTTAATACTCATTTTTATTTTTATTTTTTAGCTGAAATGACCATGAATTATCAAAAAGAGTATAAAATGTCCCTTTTTAACTGAATTTATTTATTGCCATTAATGAATTAGTTTAACTGTTCGATTAGTTTCTAAACTATTATGTTTGTGATATTTTGGTCTCTATTCTTTTTTTAGTTGAAACCTCAATTTTTATTGAATTTACTAAACAAATGTTAAGAAAATAAAACAAAATAAAAAACCTTAAAAAAGAAATAAAAATTTTAAAGTATCTCTTTCTCCTCTCTTCCTCTCTCTCCTCTCAATCTCTCTCCCTCTCTCTCCCTCCCTCTCAATCTCCCTTGATTACCCTCCCTCTCTCTCTCCTCTCGATTTTACTCTATTCATTTAAATGAATAGAGGAAAATCGAGAGGAGAGAGAGAGGGAGGGTAATCAAGGGAGATTGAGAGGGGTGAGAGGGAGAACTTGGGCACCTCCTTAAAAGCAATAACTTCAATGATACACAATTAAATGAATATAGGAAAATCGAGAGGAGAGAGAGAGGTAATCAAGGGAGATTGAGAGGGTTGAGAGGGAGAACTTGGGCATCTCCTTAAAAGCAATAACTTCAATGATACACAACTTGATATTATTGTAGTACATATGTAGGAAAATCAATTTTTTAAAATAAATACTCTCATAAAATTTATATCACGGTGACATTCATGGGCTTATAAGGTAATTGAAAAACAAATTTTCAGAAAAATGAAAAAAATTTATAATTTGATAACAAAAGTTTATTTAAAATAATTTTTTTAAGTCACATTATAACATAAAATATAGGTTTAAAAATGATACACCTTATTTTATATTAAAAAGTAATAAAATACTATTATAAATATATTTTCTACTTTATGTATAACAAATTTAATACATATCATATGAATTTATATGTCCTATAAGAAAAAGCTAAATCACCAAATATATTCGTTTATAGAAAACATATTATTATTACAAATTTTGTATCGAACATATTTATGAAAAATTATAAAAATAAAATAAAATAAATTACAAGCACAAAATATGAGCTTATAAAGTTTCTTGAAGATTTACTACCAAATGTAACTTTTGGTAGCAAAAAAATCATTTTGTCATCAAATTTAGTTTGGTAGCAAATACCATTTGTGGGAAAAATTTTGGATTACTGCCAATGTTTTTTCTACTGAAACAGGTTTGGTAGCAAAATGTGATATTTCGCTACCAAAATTTGGTGGTAGAAATTCATATTTAGCTTACAAACTTTGGTAGCAAAAAATACCATTTTGTTACCAAACAAAATTTGATAATAAATGAGTTGAGCCGGACCAATTTTGACTTCCCATCAATATTTTTTTCTACCAAAAAAATTTAATAGCAGATGACATTAGAAGAAAAATTTTGGCTACTGGCTAATGTTTTTGCTACAAAAATATTTTTGGTAGCAAAATGTTATAATTCACTATCAAATCTTGATGGTGGAATGTTGACTTTTTGTTCTCAAATAGTGTTTAAGTAGCCAAAAGTTTTTAGCGGAAACCGAAATTTAATTCCCATTATGTCATTTATTACCAAACTATATTTGGTAGCGGATTGTATTGTTTTTGCTACCAAATTTGATAATAAAATGTTTAAACCTTTCAACTACCAAAATTTGATAACGAAAAGTTTATTTTCTGCTACTAAAATTATTTTGGTATCAAAAAATTTGATCTCTTAAAGTCATGATTCTTACAGTGAGATGTGTTTATTACTAGGTAGTAACTTAATTGAAGTGTCTATAACATGGAAATCTGTGGTCCCATCTCGTTTTTTTTGTTTAAAAATGAATGAGTTGGAGAGAGAAAAGTATTATTTCGTTAAATAATACATAATAATTGCAACACGGATGGACAGCCCATCCAGTTATATAATTATAATTTAGGCACAAAATTAAAGCAAAGGGAAAAAAAAAAAAAAATGAAAGCCAGAGGCAGAAATAGAGCAGAGATCCTTTTCTTCTCGTCCTTTTTTCTCCTTCTACTTGGTACTTCTTTAGTCCAGTCTTATACAGAAAGTGAGGAAGAGGAAGAAATCCAAAGAAATCAATTCCCAGATGGCTTCTTATTTGGAGCAGCTACCTCAGCATATCAGGCACTTAATTATATAGACAAACTCTTCTTCTTTTTGTTCTACATTTTTTCCCATATTGCCGGAGTCTCAGAGATTTTGGGTCATATTTTCTGATTTCATGTCTGCATATAATATTTGCAGATCGAAGGTGCATATCTTGAAGATGGAAAGGGACTTTCCAATTGGGATGTCTTCAGTCATTCTCCGGGTTAGAGATAATTATCGAGTTTTACCACATATTAGTCTCTTCTTTTAGTGTTTTCTCTATAAAAATTTAAATTTTTAGTTAAATAAAAATGAATTTAAAACGGAAAACAAAACATTAGTTCATTGCAACTAGTTCTATTAGAAGTTTAATCATGTCTACAGGATTCTCTCTTTTAATTTTCCTTTTCGTCGGCATTTACAATATGTCCATAAATTAATAGTCTCATGACAAATACTCCAGGGAAAATTAGAAATGACGACAACGGAGATGTTGCAGATGACCACTACCATCGCTTTCTGGTATTTGCTTTTCACGTTTTGATAACTGGTTATTATTTTTTACTTTAAAAAGTCTTGTCGGAAGTTGAATTTTCTCTTCCCCAAAAATAAAGTAAGTCTTTTTTGTGGCCCCTATTGTTTGGTGGGGTTTATCATACAGGAAGACATTGAGCTAATGCATTCTCTTGGGTTAGATGCATATCGCTTCTCAATTTCGTGGTCAAGAATTCTGCCCGGTAAATAATATTCTCTTTTTTTTTTTTTTTTGCCCCAATCAGATATCAATAATAATATTCTTAATGCTTAATTAACAATATGTTTTTGAGCTTAATCACAACAGGAGGGAAATTTGGCGGTGTTAACTCAAAAGGAATCATGTTTTATAACAAAATTATAGACAACCTATTGCTTAGAGGTAATTTTTTTCCCCTTTCTTCTTTACTTTTTATACTATAAAAATTATAATTTCTCTAATTATTTATTTAATGATTTACATAAATTTTTTATAAGTAATAATTTACAGACTTGATGTGTATAACGTGCAGGAATTGAACCATTTGTGACAATTTTCCATTTTGACCTGCCACAGATACTGGAGGATAATTACAGAGGATGGCTTAGTCCTTCGATACGGTTAATTATTTATTTATTTATTTATTTTCTTTTTCATACTCTGCGTTGCAATAATTTATAACATTGTTCACAGTTGCTCTTTCCCGGAATGAGAGTATATTTTCTCCAGAAAATTGTTACCAAACTTTGGTGCTTTGTTTTGACCACATAAATCATATGGATTATTACAGAAGTACTACATCTTTTTCTCTGCGGAAAATAAATGAGCATTTTCATATGTTAATCTTTTGTCAGTTTACCTTAATTAGTGGCTAAATTCAAGCCAAAAAGAAAGTGAAAAAAAAAAGGGTCAATCACACATCCAACTTTAACTTAAACAATTTCTATCTTTATATTTGAAATTTATCCAAAATTTTACTTGTGCACTTATTTTATTTTTGTAAAAGAAAAATAATAATTTTTAAAACCTAACTCACTAACTAAAATGTACCACTGTATTTAAAGTCTCTCTGGTAAGTCTATGAGAGTTTCATTTCTCTGAGTGAGAGTTGCTTGTTTTCATTGAATGGGAGGGTATGATGGATCGTTTGCGATCTGTTTCAATTATAGATGAGGAGAATGAAGGGATCGGTATAGCGGATGAAGTAGTGGAGGTTGGGCCAAATTCATCCTGTTTTGGCCTTTTTGGGGAAATTGTTACTGAACAAGCCCTATAACAGAGGGTCTTCATTTCTGCAATGGAGAGGCTATGGAAACCGGTTGGAGGGATGTCGGTTCGGGAGATTGAGAGAGACATATTTCTCTTTTCTTTTGTGGAGGAGTCGGAGAGAACTAAGGTCCTAGAGATGGAGCCATGGACATTCAATAAGGTGCTTCTAGTGCTTCGTGTGGTGGAGGGAAATGAAGTGCCATGGTGGTCCGGCTGGAGCAAAACTTGTTTCTGGATACAGGTTTTTAATATCCCCTATGATGATATGGTCAAGCTGGTAGGGCTCCTACTTCGCAAGGCTATTGGAGATTTCATTGATGCTGATACAAATGAGAATGATCGCTGCTTGGGAGATTTCATGATTGTGGATTCGAATTGATTTTTGAAGCCGCTTCGGCATAGAGCGAGAGTGCGATTAGGGAGTAGAGACGACACGATCTTGGTGGACTTTCAGTATGAACAAATCCCATATATTTGTTATGGCTGTGGTAGGATCGGGCATGGGTTGAAGGATTGCATAGATGTACAGGCAGTGATTTGGTGATCACAAAACATCTGTCATTATAGCTCTGATTTACGACTAAGGGAGCTGGATCTGGGATTGATAATCAGTCGGCGGTGAGATTGTCTCGTCTTGGTCAAGTTGACAAAGTGGCGCCGGCTACGGTGGTTGGATCGACGACGGTAAGCTCGGGGGAAAGCTCCCAAAGGACTGTTTCGGGATCGCAATCCTCGGGGATTTTGGTACCACGTATCTCGCACGAAATTGGTGGATCTATAGAGTATCTTAAGGAGACTGATAACGGTAATTTTGATTCTGTGGAGAAGAATCGTCATTGTGGCTAGTTGGAGATTTCGAAAGCCGAGCTCCTCGCATTCTCATATAGACGTCGATGTTTAAACAAATAATGGAGGTAGTTGGCAATTCACTGGTTTTTACGGGCCAGCAAAGCGAAATAAGAGACTCCAAGCATGGGAGTTATTATGAAGAACCACTTTGAAAGTCTTTGCGTGAAACTTTTTGTTGTAGTACTTAGCCACCACTTGGTTGCGGGTAGCGGTCCGGATGAGCGCTTGTTTTCGCTTTTCTTTGACTAGATCGAGTTTGGCCATCATCTACTCAGCGTTGTTCTCTTCATCGTAGTTCTCAACCCGGTGACTAGGTAAAGCCCACTTCGGCCGGTATGACAACCTTCACACCGAAGGCCATCGCAAATGGAGTTTCCCCAGTTGCTGTGCGCTTAGTTGCCCGATATGCCCACACGACTTTGGGTAATTCATCGATCCAAGCACCTTTATGCTTCTCTAGATTCTTCTTCAAGTTCTCTTTGATGGTCTTGTTGGCAGCTTCTACTTATCCGTTACTTTGGGATACTCCAGGGAAGATAACACTTTCTTGATTCCGAATTGTTCACAAAGGACAATAAAGGTTGGGTTGTCGAATGGCTTCCTAAACCTGCAGATGATGTTTTTCCACAGGAAGTTGGTGCACTTTGCCACCATCTACTGAGCTAGGGGTTGCACTTCTATCCATTTGGTGAGGTAATCTATAGCTACGAGGCAATATCAAAATTGCGACCTAGCCATTGGCAATGGTCTGATTAGATCGAGTGCCCATTTGACGAAAGGCCATGCACTAACCACTGAGGTGATCTTCTTCGGGTGAGACTTGATTATCTTTGTGAATTAATGGCACTTAATACACTTTTTAGTGAACTCTTTAGAATCTCTATCCATAATTGGCCAGTAATATCTTTGACGAAGACATTTGAAGTATAAGGCCTTCCCCCCAGAGTGATTTCCACATACCCCACTGTGTATTTCCCTTATCAAATATTCAGCCTCAGGTGGTTCAACACACTACTGATATGGGGTAGAATGCCCTCTCCGGTACCATTTTCCATTGATCATGGTGTCCCTTGCCGATGTGTTCTTGATTCTCCGAACCCCTTCCCGATTCTCCAAGAGTCGAGATATGGTGAGGTAGTCGATGATCAGATCCATCCAAGTTCTGACCTTCTCGGAACAAAGTACCTGTTCATTGCGTTCGATGCTGGGACGGCTAAGACGTTCCACGGGGACAGAAACTAAACCATCTGCATCGATTCTAGAGGCTAACTGTTCAAGTGCATCTGCCTCGCCGCTCTAGGATCAGGGTATCCGGGTCATTGCATGGCTTCTGAATTGATCGAGTAGGCTCTTAACTTTCTCTAGGTACTTAGCCATTCGTCACTGAAAACCTCGATGGCTTCTACCCTGAGTTTCCATGCCAAGTCAAAACCGACTATCAAAGCTTCATACTCTGTTTCATTATTTGATGCTTTGAAGTCGAAGCGAAGGGCATAGCTGGTCTTGTAGAGTCGGGGCTCATCAGTACTAGTCTTGCCCCAGAACCCCCCAAGCCTGATAACCTATCCACAAATAGCTTCCAAAGGGGGGAGTCATGGTCGGATTTATCGGGGCCTTCCATGGCAGGCTCATCAGTGGTCTTCCCCATAGCCTTTGGTACTAGTCTGAGATGTTTGGTGAACTCGGCTATGAAATTGGCTAGGGCCTGTGCTTTAATTGCTATCCGGGAAACGTATTCAATATCTTACTTCTTAAACTCAATAGCTCATTTAACGATTCAGCTAGATAACTCTAGGTTTTGTAATACTTGACGGAGCGGGTAGCTGGTCAGGACACAGATGAAGTGGTCCTAAAAGTAAGACCTCAACTTACAGACTGAAGTGACCAGCACCAAGGTAAGTTTTTCTAAGAGGGTATATCTTTCTTTGGCCCCTTGGAATGCCTTACTGCTATAATATGTTATGGTATGTATCTTGTTTTCTTCTCGGACCAAAACTAAATTAACCGTTTTTTCTGACACCGCCAAGTACATATATAGTACTTCCCCATTCAATGGCTTGAACAGCATGGGCAGGCTCGCTAGATACATTTTGAGACCCTAAAAAGCCTCTTCACACTTATCATTCTAGTTGATTCTGTCATTGCTCTTAAGTGCTTGGAAGAAGGGGTGGTACTTGTTGGTAGACCTAAACACAAATCGGGAGAAAGCCACTATTATACCGGTTAGTCTTCAAATTTCTTTAGCGGAGCACGGGGCTGCAAGTCTACTATGGCATGTGCCTTGGTCGGGTTAACTTCAATGCCCAGGTGGTTCACCATGAATCCAAGGAATTTCCCAGATTCGACTCTAAAGGTGCATTTGGCTGGGTTTAGCATCATTTGATACTACTGTAGAATGTCGAAACAGTCTTTTAGGTCCCCAATATGATCACTTGTCAGCTTGCTCTTTATCAATATATTATCCACATATACCTCCATGGACTTCCCAATTAACGGGGCGAACATTTTATTTACCAGTCTTTGGTACGTTGCTCCAGTATTCTTCAGGCCGAAAGGCATAACCTGATAACAGTATTGCCCCTGGTCGATTGTAAATGTGATCTTGGCCTGGTCAGCTTTGCTCATGGGATTTAGTTGTACCCGGAGTACACATCCATAAAGCTGAGCAACTCGTGGCCTGCAGTTACATCGGCGAGTTGGTTTATCCGGGGAAGGGGGAAGCAGTCTTTTGAGCAAGCTTTATTCAGGTCAGTGTAGTCTATATAGACCCGCTACTTACCGTTGGCTTTCTTGACCAAGACCAAGTTCGCGCACCATTCTAGATAGCTCACTTATCAGATAAAGCCAGCGGTGAACAGCTTTTTTACTTCCTCATTAATGGCCTCAAACCCCTCTGGATTGAAAGTTTTTTTCTTCTAGACCACTGGTTGATGCTTCGGTTTCACACACAGTCGATAACACATCACTGCTGGGTCGATCCCGGGCATGTCCTTGTGTGACCATTTGAAGATATCCTTGTGTTCCCGAAGGAACTATTCCAATCCCTCTCGGATATCTGGCTGGAGCTTTGACCCGAGCAGTACTGACATGTCCGAGTACTCATGGTCTAGATGGAAGGGGACTAGATCCTCAACAGGTTGTGCCCCAATTTCTTCTTCCGACACACGAGGATCTAGGTCACTCAACAGTTTAATTTCGCTGTTGCGGGTGTCAATTTCATTTATCTTAAAGATGGTGGTCACCACAGCTGGTTGGGGTGCTTTATGGCACACTTTGTTCACTGCTTCTACATAGCATTTCCTAACCCTCTCCTGGTTTCCCCTGAAAATCCCTAATCCGTTAGGAGTAGGGAATTTCATAGCCAGATGATAGATTGAGACCATTACTTTTAGTGCATTCAGGGGCGGCCTTCCCAATATAGCATTGTAAATTGATGTTTTGTCTACAACAAGGAATTCCACCATTCAGGTAGCCTTCTCTTGTCTATCGTTGATAGTGATCGGGAAGTAAATGAGACCGGCTGCTCGGACAAATTCACCGACAAATCCGTGTAGCGGGGTTCGAATGGGCGTCAAGATTGCTTTGCCGATTTTTAGCCTGGTGAATGCATCCATGAGCAAGATGTCTGCGGAACTCCCATTGTTGATCAGGACACACTAGACAATGTTAACAATTATCTTTCTTTTTCCGACAAGTGCATCATTGTGTGGATCAAGGAGCTTGTTGGCTTCATTATCATTGAAGGTGATCAGGACACTATCCTGGCGGGAGATCTTTGCGATGTGTTTAGCTATGTTAATGTATTCCCCGTGCTACTTGCCTAGCGTTACGGGCATAGCTTCTTCTGCTACTTACCGTATCATCGATTGCCATTCCCCCAAAAATGGTATGGACAATGTGCTCGGTCTCCCCGGCATTGGTCCGGTTACTCGTCCCTGGAGCAGCGTGTGGCCAGACCTGGCCGGTTCTATTGGCTGCACTTGTCGGGGTAATGACCTTTTCAACAAACTCTCGTAGGTGTCCATTTCGTACTAAGAGCTCGATTTGGTGTGTTAACTATTTGCAGTCTTTTGTTTCGTGGCCAACATCTTTATGGAAATTGCAATACTTGTTCTGATTCTTATGAGCACAGTCTGTCCTGATCGGTGGTGGGTCTCGAAGCAGTCCTCTGTCGGAGATTTGGTTCAGCACATGCTCAGTTGTGGTGACGAGGGGAGTACATTGACGGAACCTTCCTGCAGGCGTTTTGGGCCCCGATGCAACGTCAGCTTTGCAGGTAGTCTTCTCGGTTTCTGCTGTGATCTGGTCTGCCCTATCTTTCTTAGGTTTCTTCTTCCCAAGGTGCCATGACGTTTCCCCAAGTAAGGAGTTCTGTCCTTTGATATACTCTTCTGCTTCGGCGTGTTTCTGGGCTATCCCTTTCAAGTGTGCAAAGGTCGGTTGAACCTCGTAAGCGATTGCCTAGAGCAGTTTTTTGTCATTGACTCCTTCTCTGAAAGCCTGTATGAGGGTGTCATCAGAGTAATTCTTTACTTGTATAATGACTTTACCAAAGCGGTCAAGGTACTCTTTCAAAGGCTCATTCTAGCCCTGTTTGACCCTGAACGAGTACGAGGTTTTCTTTTTCCGAGTCTTTGCATTAAGGAATGCTACCAAGAAGGCATCGGCTATTTGGTTGAATGAGTCCATTGTCCCAGGTATCAGCCTTTGGTACTATTGCCGAGCGGTGCCAGTCAGGGTCAAGCAGAAGGCTTTACAAAGGGTGGCTTCGCTCGCAATTTGGATAAGCATCTGTGCCTGGTAGTTCTCAAGGTGCTCATCAGCATCCATGGAACTGTTATAAGGTGCTATGGTCATCAGCATCCATGGAACTGTTATAAGGTGCTATGGTCGGCATTTTAAATCTAGTCCAGTAAGGTGCAGCCATGATTACCGGGGTGAAGGGCAGATCGACCGCTCCAACTTGCTCTAGTCCATATCATTGGCTCATTAGCAGGTCGAGCTGCTGCTTAAGGTGGTCCAGTTTATTCTGGTCATCCGTCTCAACCTTTGGTGGTTTATCGACAGAGCGATCCCGGCTTTAGTTACGATTGACTTCAGCCAGTCCCAAGCGATCAAATACGGAAGTCGTGCTTCCGGAGATGTTCACCGTGTCCTTTTATGCCGATTATGGTTGTATATTCTTCGGGGTGCCGGGGGCATGCAGACAGATTCTTCAGGGTATGCCTGGGTTCTTGATTCGGTGGTCCAATTATTCTGACTTCTCGAGCGCTCCCTGCCATGATTATACTCAGAATCTCGTCTCCTACTCCTTGGTCTTTCTTGGGCGCTTAGGTTACCCATGTGCTCGATCACTGGTCGTGGGCTTTTCGATCTCCCAACTGATTGGCGTCGTCCAGCTGGTGAGGAGTCTTCGACTTCTTCCTCTTGCGCGAGATGGGGTAGGGCATCTCGTAACTCCTTAAAGGCATCCGCGAGTATTCGAATGGTTTCCGTCAAGTTCTGGACATTCCCGGTGAGGATCTCCGTCTGTGTGGGCTTTCGGGGTACTCGCGTGCCACGCCTGTGTTGGGCTCGCCGAGTGCTTTGGGAGCCGGTCGGAGTAGGGTTCTCTGGGCCCTGATTGTCCTGGTTGTCATGTTCTTTCATTGGCTTGGCGTGGTATCCAAGTGACGTGGAGGTGCAGGTGAATCGGGAACAAGGATGATTAGGATGTGGTTGCTGGAAAGGCGTGGTGCCCTCCTGCTAGCGCTAAAATGTTGATGCCAAAAACCTTTGGCCCAACACCCGATGGAATCACTTGACACGATCCGCCTTAAAACAGCCGCTCTCTGCCTAGTTGCTTGCAAAAGAGAAGTACCTCAGAATAAGAGGGACACCAGTAGGGTGTCTGCTAAGGGCACTCCGTTGCTTAAGTCAGTAATAGCACCGATAAGCAAGCAAAGAAGCAAAGCTTTGGCAATGAAAAATTGTCCATACCTAAATAGGCGAGATAATCCTCTATTTATAGGCGTTTCCTACGAGTCAGGGTATTCGGGTGACCCTAATGGGTTGTACTCCGAGTGGTCCCAACGAGTAGACATGCTTCGGACGTACGGGCACCAAACCTTCATTAGGCGGGTGCCACATGCCCCTTCAATTTGGTGACGGGGGACATAAGTACAGATTAGTATCGCTACAAGTGGTGAGTACTGTGTCAGTCCGGTCAGACGGCGAAAGCCGGCATTAAGACAGGGACAAGGACAGGTAGAGTAATAGGTAGTAGATGTCAGGTGTCAAGTGGTGCAAGGTGGTGGGTGTGGTGAGCTGTGCCACGATACTGCTGTTAGCCGGTGCAGGATGGCATAACAAGGACAACACGGTGCGGCAGCATAGGCTAGTGTCCACTTTGGTCGGGGAAGTGTTGCCCGGACCAGTACCATGAGACCTGACGGTGATCTGCTCATGGTCCATGAAAGAGAGCCAGCATGAGGACCAGTAGTACATTGGATGCGTTGGTAGATCAGATCAGTGCTCCGGGAAGGATCCTCGACAACCGACTCATCTGGTCTAGTTGGATATATTTCGGTCATCGGATCTTCTTTACTGGGTGTGAAAATTGGTCTATTTGTTCTCGCGCACCCAGTTCCTTGGTTAGCAGGTGGTCTTCCGACATCGGAGAAATTATACCATCAACACCTAGTGTCTCCCATATTAAGCGGTCTGCTAATAATGTTGCTAATTTACTTTCCTGTTTTGCTTATAATTTTCGTAAGATGACTATTTGGATTGATGAAACTCCAAGTTGCATAGCTACAGCTGTTTCTGTAGAGTCTATTGCAATTTAATAAAGCAGACATTTTATTTCAAAAAATATATATATACCACTGTATTTTTATTCAATAAAAGGATTCTCTCTAATTCTCGTAGTGTTCATACTGAAAGATCAACGATTAGGTATTGTGTTTTTTTTTTTTTTTTTTTCAGTCGAAATACAAACATTAATTAGGTAAGGCTAATTTAATTTCATCAGGACTCTTGGATACATTACTCTTTCCCAACTCTTGGTCTTGGTTGTTGTAGGGAAGAATTTGCATATTTTTCTACCATATGTTTCCAAGAATTCGGAGATAGAGTCAAGTACTGGGTGACAATAAACGAGCCAAACCATTTGTCCAATTTTGCATATTTAAAGGGAATATACCCACCAGCACACTGTTCGCCGCCGTTCGGAACCTGTTCAGCTGGAGATTCCGACACCGAGCCGCTCATTGCCATGCACAATATGTTGATTTCCCATGCCATGGCTGCTGACATTTACAGCAAACACTTTCAGGTAACCCATACGAACTAATTTTTATTTCACATGCAGAGTATATTATTTTATCAAATTTCATCCATCAATTGATAACCGTCACCACCAAATAACACATTTTTTTTTTTTTTTTTTGAGGATACTTGATTTAAGTAACTACAATCTTACCATGTGAAAAGTTTTGATTTAGAACTTATATTAATAATTGGTTTTAAGATGGCCGAATTATTGATTACGTCGATGTGCAGCCGACACAAGGAGGGTTTATTGGAATAGTAGTAAATGCATTTATGTATGAACCACTTAGAGATGAAAAAGTGGACCGGCAAGCTGTCGATAGGGCCTTGGCCTTCAACATCGCTTGGTAAGTTCCCTGCTTGCATATAATATCAAATGGAGTCTGTCCTTAAAGTAGACAGTTTGTCTAATATTAACTCATTTATAACATGTTTACATAGAGAAGCCACTAAGCTCGGCCTAGTGGTGAAGGTGGGGTGAGTTAAGAGTTTAAGATGTCCTAGTATCAGGTTCAAATATGTCCGAAGGTGGGGTGAGTTAAGAGTTTAAGATGTCCTAGTCTCAGGTTCAACTCTGGACATACATTTGTAATTAGTATTATGAGATTAGGGTACATGAGTGCGTATCAATAAAAAATAAATAAACAAATAAACATATTAACATAGAGTTACATAACGTTAAATATATGGATAAGAATAACTAGTTGCTACATAAATTTGAAAAAATAAAAAAAAAAGAAAGAAAGAAAAAAGACTTACATGTGTCAGATTTGTTTGCTTGCAGGATAGGAGATTTATTTAAAATTATATCTTGTTATGTTAAAATTCTTCCAATAAAGCCCTTTTATAGTTTATTAATTATTATAGAATCCTCCTTATTTTCTTTTTACAGTGGATATTTAGTAACGTCTTAATTTGTCGGGTTATTGGTAGGCACTGTCCTTATAATCAATACTAGGAAAGGGATGCACGTGCATTGATTTGAATTATTAATTAAATAAATATATTTTATTAGAAAAATATGAAAAGCTATTAATTGTAATATAAAAAGAAAAAAGAGTTATATTGACGCATATCAATATTACGTAGACATTTTTACACCTTTAAATCAGACCCAGTAGCGGATACGTAGACATTTGATCTACACCTTTAAACCAGACCCAATAGTGGATGTCACTAATGGTATGGTGGTAAATGAACCGCCCAATCAAGCGGGTTCCATCAGCCATTCTAAGCTGAATTGGGGTGGTCATCAATGATAAATCCACAACCACATTTACCGATGGGGTTGGAGCAGTGGACGCCATGGCAGGCTCAGTTACAGTGAAGGAGCTACTACCGAGAATTCTTCCCACACCTTGAAATGGCACATGACGCTTTCTCTAGCTCCTGTAAACACAGAAAAAAGAAACAGTGAGTTGTAAAGTCATATTCATAACCTCTTTCGACTTTTCCACCAGGAGGAAAGGCCAATCGAGATTTGATTTGCCTTAAGCATCAACACACAATATGAATACACAAGGGAACTATCAATTTTGTATCTCATCATGTGAGATAAAAACAAAGGAATACAATAGCAGTACAAAGATAGAACTCACTGGAAAATTCTCACTCCGACTTGTCGAACTGACATACATTGGAGTCTCCCTAACTGCAGGTTCTAGCTCTGCAGGACACTGAGATTTCTTGGTACGTACTCTGCACCAAGAAATTAGAAACTAAACTATACATTACGAGATGAAGCAAACAAAAATATGGTCCATTTTCCTAGGAAAATTTTCACCACTTGAATATTACACATGCATGAGCGATCCCAAAATACCTGTTACAAAGCTTTTTAGATCTGTGATTTTTGTCACTATGTAAGCGATACCACTGATGAAAATCAGAGAAGAAATTAAGGCAATCCAACCATGAGCAACAGTGCAAGGAGGCACAAAGGCAAATAGAAGTCTCCATGGAGCTAGAAGTTCCATGCTTTCCGGCTGCAGAACCAGAAATCAGAAATTGCATTGTTCACGAGGAGTACGTTTTCCCCATGCTAGTAGAAGAGGAGGAAAAAAAATCTGATAGTAACCATCCAAAGTGATATTAACCACCAAAGTGTAAACATACAACTAAATAGACAGAAAACAAATGAGTTGGAAAGCACAAGGCAACATAAAGGATCAAGAACCAACATCCTAATATAATTTAGTTCACAAGGAAACACGTTAACTGGAAATCTAAAAAGGAGAAAAAAAACAATGCAGTACCACGACTGCATCGACAAATTACTGCTTCCAAAGTGCAAGTGTAAGAGAGATTCTAATTTATCTCTAATTTGACATAAGATCAAAAGATACAAGAGGGTTGCGGAGGCCATGAAGGCCGAGAGGGCAGAGAAGGCGGCGTGGCCACACGGGCACGCTTCCTGCAGGCCCCCTAGCAGACCGGCGTGCACCGGCTCCTCGTGAAACCTTTGTGCTCCGACGTCATGGCACGGCTGCGCCAGTTAGGTGCGCGGCCACCAACTCATGCTGATACGAGAATTTCAAATGTGTCTTTTGAATTGTTTCGAACCATTGTATCTATTGGTTGTATATTTTTATACAAAACTAAATTATTATCAAAAACTCATTTATCAATTATGATAAATGAATAGAAACTAAAAGAGATGTCTTTGCGATGAAGAGGTACTACATTGAAAAGTTACATAGCTTACCATGGTTCTAACGGTTCATGAAAAGACATATTTGAGTTTTTAAAAACTCATAGAAATTTACGGATTTCATATTTTTGTTCTGGAATACAATATTATTACTAGATATTGTATTCACGGATTACTTGTATCTTGCGGGTAATTTGCCGTTAAACTTTTTAGCAAATTTAGTAGCTAAGGTAAATAAAACATTAAAAAAAAGTATTCTCATTACGCTTCAAACTCATCTTTGTTTTTAGTTTTGTTTGCCTCCATTGTTGTTGCTCTACTTTCATTCTCCAACAGCAAGTAAATCAGAATATTAACTGCAGTTCGGAAATGATTTCGGGCTTCTTATTCTAGTTTTCTTCTCCTTTCAAGATTTTGTTTGGATTCAGTTTGCTTCTATTGTGTTTTTAGGGTGTACAAAATGCATATCAATTGGGCAACTGACTTCCTATTAGGCTGTTAGCCTTCATACATTCGCTTCTAGTGCTCTGTTTTGTTTCTTTGTACACTTCATTTCTAGTTTGTTTGTTTGTTTCTTTTTTTTTTTTTTTTTTCCAGATATATATACATATATATAAACTGGTTTGACACAACTTATAATAGGCTTGTATTTCCCCGGTCTTTCAAGCAAATCTCTTTTCCCATTTGGTCTTATTTCAGAAGATAGAAAATGACAACTTAAATATTTTGTCAAACAAAGAACCAAACAAAGTCGAACAAAGTAAAAACTTAAAATTCTACTATCATCTAGTCTAATACGCCTAATCTCACTGCATTGTTCCCAAACTAATAACTTAAATGATTAGCCTCCTTGAGATCAAAGTCAGAGCCATTTACCCAGTCGATGAGATAGACCCTGCTTCTTGAAATTCACCAAAGGGACATTTTTCATAAACATTATAGGACCAATGTAAACTCACTATCACAACCTATAATTTTTTCCCTAAAGAAGGTTTTGGCGTCTCATCAATTTGGACGGTTTAATTATTTGTCTGGAAATAATTTGCTTTTTGTGAACTTATCTTGACTTAATAAGACAAAAAATTAAAACAATTAGATTTAAGAAAAGCACCTACCCCCTTTCCTGAATGAATGGAGAAAGTATCAACAACATTCATGTTTCCATCTTCACTTGCATGAGGAATCTCAGAGTAGCCATCAATGCATAGTTGAAATTTTGCAGCAAAGAATATCTTGATTCTTGCATCAAAGAAAATGATACATACAAAAGAAGAGACAAGTATGGCCAAGTTTGTCTTGAGCATAAGGATGTGCCAACAGTAATCCATACTGAACTACTGTTACTATGGCTTCCCATAGCGTAATTACATCTGGAGTGCAAACCTTAGAGCATTAAGCAAAATCTTTTCATTACATAGTCTTTGATATATCAAAACCATAATCATATCAACGTCAGCATATGTTCATATGCCATTTGAATGTGATAATGCAAACAAGAAGCCTCATCTTTACTGATT
>JAFMPE010101863.1:0-13320 GCA_024759925.1 Ficus religiosa
TGAGCATAGGCTTTTTTTTTTTTTTCTCCCTTCCATTTCGGTAAAAAGCGGGGGGGGGGGGGGGGGGGGGGGGGGGGCGGAGGGGGGAGGGACGGACATTAATAAATTTGAGAGTTTTTACTATAAGACCTAATGGTAATAAGAAATGTTGTTTAAGTCAGTAATTTTTAAATAGTTTTATTTATGATTGTAGTATTTTATATCTCTTATTGTAAATTTTTAACTTGTATATTTATAAATCAGACCGTTAAAATTGAACAAATAATGACTAAAAACATATTTTATTAGTAATGCAAAATAAGAAATTACAACATAAAAGCTTGTTGCAGATGAATCCAGATATGGGGCATATACCCAAAAAGGAGCTCATATGATCCCCAAAAGTATCACAGATGAAACCTTTTTTTTTTTTTTTTAACCTTCTCAACTTTAGTTAATTAGCTATGGCTTGCAATCTTGAATGGCATGACGCTTATATTCCAATATAATAGACACAGTGTTGCCGTCCCAATACCTTATCATCATTGTTAAATATATATATCAGACTAAATATTTAGATGTTTAGTTTAAATAAATAATGCATGCACCCATTGATTGACTTTTTTTTTTTAATTGACTAGTATTTTTGTGAAAATGATTAACTTCCGAGCCTAATTTTGTTTGTATTTATGTGTGTTGCCTTGTCGAGTAAGTTATTCTTATATTTTATTTTGTAATTAAATTTGTGCTTAACTATTCTAGAAGGTTTGACATTCCAAAAGAGTGGGTGTGAGCTTCTGTCGAAGGGTTTTTCTTTCTTTCTTTTTTTTTTTTTTTTAATCGTTTCATTCAAAATCAGAAAAAATAATTCAATTTGTCATATCATTAGAATAGAACTTTACAACTAATTCATAGAGTACAATTGTACAGGGAAAATAAGGAAATCAATTGCCTACAAATTTACTCTAAATTAAATAACTAAATCACTTTTAATCCCACAATTACAAGGAAGAAAATCTAGAAAGTAAATCTCAACAATTTCTAATTCAAAGGTGGACCATGAAACATTTAATTCCTACGCTTTAATTGATTTGTTTTCATGGGGGAAAAAACATTGCTACTGATTCGCGCGTGTGCTTAATATAATATGTATTTTTATATATACGTGCTTAAAATTTCAAAGCCTTAAACTTTGGAGAAGTGAGAACGATAACCTCCTGAATATATTATACCATCTATGCACATCTATAATCTATAATATTTATATAAAAGTGACAATAAGATTTGTACTCTTGTACTTTAATCTTTCAATCTTATTATTTTTTAACTTATTAATTTACATCTAATGATTTATATAAAATTCACTTGACTTGTTTATATTCTAACGCCTCACACTGACCTTATGCTAATTTGCTTTCGTCTTTTTACTTCTCCAACGTCCTTTACATCTAGTATGTACATATATTATCCATTTATATCTCTATTCTACATATAAGATACATTGTGTGTGTGTGTGTGTGTGTGTGTGTGTGTGTGTGTGTGTGTGTGTATTTTTTAATTAAATCCAGAAGCTATCTCTACTCTTTTATGTTTGTATTCTAAATTTTCTAGAATAACTGTAAATTTTCTTGACAGATCTCCTCTTGCTATCCCTAATATTCTTTTTAAAGATAAAAAACTAAACTAACTAGTCAAAACCTAAGGTAGACAAGTACCGTGGGCACTACTACAAACTGGCACATATAATATATATGTATATATATATATATATATAATATATGGAGGAGTTTTAAATGATTACTGTTTTTTTTTTTTTTTTTTAACCATGGACGGTTACCAAACAACATTATAAAAATAAGTGTATTTTTTAATTATATTTGATGATGTGGCATAATATATGACATGATATGCAAGTTAAACAATGAATTCACTTTAAACAATGAAAAATTTTCTTTTTGAAAACAATATTCTGATTCATGGAAGAGAATTTTTCCTTCAAAAAAAAAAAAAATTTAATGGCCTTTTTTTTTTTAAATTTTGTTGCACTTTTTTTTTTTTTCCCTTTCAAATTTCTCTTAAAATTTTCATTAACTGCCATGGCACTTTTTTTTTTTTCTTTTCATTTTAGTTAAATAGAAACTTCTTAATTGGTTTATTAAATACAGGTGTAGAGTGCATAGTTCAAAAAAAAGAGATTATATCGTGTGTGTGAGTGTTTTTTTTTTTTTTTAATCCCTTCTAACATTATATTATCTGTTAATGCAAATATTAATCTACTCATCCTTTTTTTTTAATTCTAGATTTTACTTTCCGATGCATATCAGGAGATAGTGTTCTTACATTTGTTATCAGTTTTTGCTTTTTTATGTTCCTGGTTTTTTAATTTTTATTTCTTTTCATTATACTGTGGGACCGTGAGAATATTAGGGTACCTAGTATTTTTCAATAATTTTTAACAGAAAAACCCCGGAATGGAAAAGAGTGAGAATGACATGCAAAAATAATGGAGTGAGTTTTTAATTTAGATTCCATTTAAATTAAAAATATATATTTACAAAAATAGATTAGTAGGTTAAGAACAAGTTACTCATTCAAAATCAAATATATAATGAACTCTTTAAATTCAATGTTCATAAATTATCGTTAATGTTTTTGACCAACAATGCAAATTTTTTACAATCATTTGAACTATATCGTACAATATTGAAAAAATGATACTCATCAATGGATAAATATTAAAATAACCGTTGAAACCGCATCCATATATATGTGTGTCAATGACTTGCTTGTCGTTTTTCATTGGCCAATGATCTATACGCTCAATCGCCCACGAGACCGTTTCTAAATCAAAATACGTACTGAATGATACAAATATATATATATATATATGTTGTTTTTCTTTTTTCCTTTCAATACCATATCCTACACTTATACTTTAATATTTTAAACTTTTGCTCAATCTTCACTTTTTTCAATCGAGATTGATTTTTGCGCATTAAAAAGAACACATAATTGAAATAATAATTTCAATTTATATTTATAACGTTTTTATATGTCTCCACTGTATTCTTTTTTTCAACATTTACATTCATATTGGCAACAATGTATTAAATAAATAAAATCCGGATATGGATAAATGAATCTACTTATCTCCATTTCATAGATTTGATTTTCTTTCATTCAAATAAAAGGTTCATTTGATTTGCTGTGATACAAGAAGTCCTTTTTTTTTTTTTTTAATGACTTTAATGGAATATTAAATTAAAGTAGATTATTCAAATAGAATATATGGATAACATAAGAGACAAGAGTTGACCTACAAATATTTTTATTTTCATCGATTTTTATATGAAACCTTTTTTTTTTTTTTTTTTTTTGGTTTTCATCGGATTTGTTCATTTTATTATGTTCATAATTGATTATTAATTTTTAGATTTATGTTTTTCTTTTTTAAAATGTTTTGATTTCGTCATACAATTCAACCTCTTTATTTATTGTTTATTGGGATTCCAATTGTATCTATATAAACCGTCGTGTAATCATAGAGCGATCCCTTTTAGACGATGGTTTTTGTAAAACCGTTGTATAATCTCTGTCGTCTATTCCAACTTTTATAGTAATGTACTTCTCTGATTGTTGTTTTTGTGGGCTTAGTCTCTTGATTGTATTTCTAGTCTTTTTGTGGCTTTTTAATAAAATTTTTCATTGATAAATATAACAAATTGATGTAATAATTCTTTAAATATTATTAATAAAAAAATAAAAACTTATATATCACATAAATTAATATTTAAAAATTAGTATTAAGATATTCCTGATAATTTTCTCTCGGAAATACAAGCTGAAGAAGAGTGAGTACTTTTTGACATAACGACGGGTTGCTGATATTGGGACCTACATATCTCAATAAATTGAACGTGGACGTAAATAGAAACAAAATTGATTGACATAAGGTCGCCTTCTGACAAAGAAATTTTATTTTTGCGCAGACAGCTGCTCCTTTGACAATAAATTTTATTTTTGTCTTTTTTTCTTTATTTTTTTCTTTATTTTTTTTTTTTTTTTGTGTCTGAAAGAAACTGATCTTTCGACAAGACTTGACATCTATTTTGGGGGACAATTAGAGTTGGAGTTTTAAAAACTAGAATTGAATTGAGTTTTGAAAAAAAAAAATAATAATAAATTGTATTACGTTTTAAAAAAGGACTTAAAAAAAAAATTCTTCTAATTCTTCTTCCAAACGGGCTTTTCGAATTTTGTAATTGACAATAGTATAAGGCTTGACCAAACATGAAAACCTGAGAGTTTTTGTAATATATCAATTGAAAATTTTCTAGTATATGAGAGCTAAATTTTCCCGAATAATTGTAAATTTTAACCTAAAATAAACATGTGCCTTAGGCACTACTACAACCTGGCACATATAAATATATATATATATATAAATAGAAATGTCACTTGCTTGCCGTTTTTCGTTGGCTAATGGTCTATAAGCTCAATCGCAGAGACCATTTCTAAATCAAAAGAATTTTATATACAGCTTGTCGTTTTACGTTGGCTAATGGTCCATAAGCTCAATCGCCCAGGAGACCCTTTCAAAATCAAAATACTGAATTTTATATACATATACATATATATGTATATGTATGTATATGTTGTTTTTGCCTTTTCATTTTTGTACAATGGCCTACACTTATACCGTAATATTTTAAACTCTTGCTAAATGCGTACTTTTTTTTTTTTTTTTGGTCGTTGGCTAATGGTCCATGAGCTCAATCGCCCAGCAGACCAAAATCAAAATATTGAATTTTATATACGTACATATATGTATATGTTGTTTTAAATCCTTACTCTTTTTTTTTTTTTTTTTTTCAATCAAAGATTGATTTTTGCGTATAAAAAAGACCTGAATACCTTTCACATTTTTAGTCAAGGTTGATATATATAATATGCACACACATATACATGCATAAATTTAATGGCTATTGACACATGACAACATATATCTCTCTTGATTTGACGTTTGAAAAACAAATGATAAATGTAAGTTGTTAAGCATGATCAAAGATACTGAGAGTTTTTTGTAATATATAAATTGAAAAATTGGTCGGATTTCAACCTTCACCCTCAAAATATATCTATGTATTAAAAAAAGCAAAGGCCCGTGTGATATTTGTGCGGCGTTCTGATTGGCTGGGTCTTTCTATAAAATTGATTTCTCCTTTTTTTCTTCTTAAACAAAAAGTTCTTCTCTAGGACAAGCACTGACCAAACATGGAGCCGCAGGCCAACGTTCGAGTTTATCAGAAAGTCCTCTCGGCAACAGACATAGCTCAGAAGATGTCGGTGCCGATTCATTGGGTTGAAGGGGAAACAATACTGCTTCCAACGCCGATCCCAGGAGTGCCAGTAGTGCTGCCGGTTAGGGACCAGAACGGCAACGACACCACTTTACGATTGGCGGTTCGGTCGCACAAAGAAGGCCAGCAAAGCTATCACATGAAACCTGTTTTCATGTTCAAAGAGTGGAGTGCTTTTGTGAGTGCTCATGATCTCAAGAAAGGTGAGAGCATTTACTTTTGGTGGGAAGGAGGCCATCTCAGGGTTAAAGTCCGCGTTCCACCTCGTTATATCATCAACTTATTCGGCATCAGCGTCCTCCGTTGACGACGACCATCACGTTGATGCAAGCGCAATTTTCTGTTTGTTTGTTGTAAAAGGAATACTCTTAGTTCTTTTATTCTTGTTTGTTTGTTTGCATGTTTTTACATTTTTAACTTGATTGTCCCATGAGAAACAGTGATCACCTTGTGTTCGTTGATCATCATGTGTTTCTGTTGATTGGACGAGATTTATATGAAAATCTTTTGGATTGAGTAAACTTTTTGAAATGTCTTCGTTTTACTTTTTAATTTTGAGAACTCACAAATTAGCAATTTTAGGGCCCATTTGGGGTTATATTTTGAGACAGTGTTCTCTTTGAGTTTTGAAAGCGTACATTTGGTGAAAATACACTGTTTGGAGTGAAAAAATTTAAAAATTTAAATTGTATATTCCAAAAAAAATTAGCCATATAAATATTGTTTCATTACTCTTAAAATTCTATACAATTTGAAAACAAAAATTATTTTATTTCGACTTAAAATAATAAAGTTATATAGTTTTAAAGTTTAAATTTTTTAAAATTATTTGAAAAAATGAATAGTAAAATTCAAGGAAAAAGACAAAAAATATTTTGAAAAAAACTTTTGAAACCATGGCCCCGAACGGGGCCTTAATTACAGTTAACCTTTCGGCTATGGGGACAAACCCCGAACCAATTTGCTCATATAAATTTTACGGCTTGAGCTGCCTATTTGGGTGCGGTCCCAAACCCCAAAAACATAAAGAAATTAATTGTCTGATCTCTTCATGATCGAGGTAAGGTTAATTGTGCGTGCGTGTGTGTGTGTGTTTTATTTTTTAATACGGAAAAAAGGGGAAACATTAGTGAATTTGAGAGTTTTTACTATATGACCTAGTAGCAGTAGGAATTATTATTTGACTCATTTGATTATTTTTAAATAGTTTTACTTATGATTAGAGTATATATCTTGTATTAACGTCTACACTCATAAATTAAATGTTAAAAAATAAAGTAAATATTTAAAAAATACAGTTTTCTATTAATAATACAAAATAAGAAATTATATCACAAAAGTTTGTTGCAAATCATGAGACACACACACACACATATATATGTATATATTATACTAAAAAGGGTATGATCCCTAAAAGTATTAGATCGAGACCTCTTTTTTCTTCTCAACTTTAGTCAATTAGCTAACAGATACGTACACACATATGGCTAGCAAATGACGAACGGCATGACGCTTATATTCCAATATAATAGATACAGAGAATGTTGCAGTTCCAACACCTTATCATCATAGTTCCATATATTTCAGAGTAAATAATTAGATGTTTGATTTAAATCACGAGCAGACACCTTATTTGAATTTTTTTTAATTAATTGACTATTTGGTACTTATTCAATGACGACGACATATATATCTTTCTCGGTTTTTTTTTTTTTTTTTTTTTTTTTTTTTTTTTTTGAATAGTTGACTTCCAAACCCCACTAGCTAGATTACCTTAGCACTAAAAAACTGGTGGTCATTAGTTTAACAACTTTTTGTGTTCTTTCTCTATTTGTGGGTTGCAACTCATTTACGATCACATATCCATATGAAATGGCATATAAACCTAAAAATTAGGGATCACAAGCTTCGTTTTGAGTATAATTTTGTAGGAGTTATACTTTGCACCCATCTTTATATTATACGAGCTCAGGCACGCACATTGTACAAATGTGTTTATGTGTATATTGATTGAATCTCCAATCCTAACAGGCGTTGCAAGTGCAGTACTAGTATTTTAATCTACTTATCTAATTAAAACCCCAAAAATAAAAATGGATTCGAACTCAAATTAAACTACACTATTATCATCAACAACAACCACAAAATGTAGAAGTCATATTAGTGAAAATCAAGAAAATTTACACTAAATAAAAAAATGTAAAATCAAGAAAATTAGTGAAAATCTGGTAGTAAAGAAGTGTATCGAATATCTTTTTTTTTTTATACTACATATAATATAGTTGCTTTTTATAAAGTCATATGTTCCATTATTGCATCTTGTCTTCACTAATCAAATCCTATACTTTGAATTCGTCACCGTTTATTTAGTTATTTAGCCACTAGAAAAGACCGATAACTTCGTGGATGCTAATTAGTAATGCTAATGGTACACTGCATACTGCTTTCAGAGAGAGAGAGAGAGAGAGAGAGAGAGGCAAGTGGTCTTCACACGGTTTTCTAATCAGCTTTATCTTGTTTCTCTTTGTGTGTTGCCAATTCTTATATTTTAATTTATATTTTTTGGTAAATATTTCTTATATTTAAATTGTATTTAACTTCTTGCTGAATCTATCTATATCCATGATTTATCTATAACTATATTAAAAAAAGTAAAGTTCCCTAAATATACTATTTAAAAATTTGATTAAGTTAATTATGTCTTTTCATGATGATGTCGGTTTTTTGTTTGTTTTTATTCCCTAAATATACTATTTAAAAATTTGATTAAGTTAATTATGTCTTTTCCTGATGATGTCGTCTTTTTTTTTTTTTTTTTTTTTTTTTTTTTTTTTTTTAAGATAAGGAAGATCAGGACAGACCGGGAGAAGGAGAGGAAACAGCTTTCCCGAATCGCAACTCAACTAATCCAAAATCCTACCGAGTGAATCTCTTTTCCAGCTCATTTAATTTATATTTAATTTCTTCCTTGCTATTTCTACTACTCACTCATTTGATGAGAGTACGTGTGAGAACCACTCTCATAAACCATAAAGGCCGTTTATAAAGAAAATCTAAAGGTACAGAACTAATAGAAAGAATCTTTTCATTGAGTATATATTTCTTTTATAGCTTCTGAAGTAGTTGCATATTCAGCTTTCATGGTATCATTGAATTTGTTACATATTAGATTAAATCTATAAGTCGACGGTAGATTGATTTCGAAGTGGTAAAGTCTTGCACGCCTAATTGGTAATGAGCATATAGTAATGGGCCCGCAATCCAGAAAATGTCTTCTCTCTTTTCTACAATGTTAATTAAATAGCATGGCCAGTACTAGTGAATAAAATAAAGGAGAGGAGAGAATGTTTAATATTAATTGGTTTGGAGAAAGCATGAGTCAGAACCACACGCTCATAGAGTCATAAACCGTCATGGTGGTTTATGAAGAAAATCTAAGGGTCAGTTTTTTTTTTTTTTTTTTTAATATGGAACTAATTAAAAAAAAAAAAAAAGCATTTTATAAAATAGTATTGATCTATGTTATTTTATTTTGTGTCTTAGTAATTACTACAGTACTAATTATCCTGAGTACCATAAATAATCTGCACTAATCATATTTACCAACTAGGAGAAAACACTAGAGCCGAAACAACATAACAGGAAAAAAAAAAAAAAAAAAAAGACCACACATCCCGAGAAGTCTAACGACGCACTTGGCCACATTAAGAGCCATAAAGTTGAGCTCCCTATCAATCCAAGGGAGTTGTATTCTCTATCCAAAATTTTATATCCCAAACAATATCCAATCACTCTTATGATGTCATTTCATAAAGATAATTCTATTCACTTTTCTATCCGCATTTCGTTAGTTAACCCACTAAACTCTCTTTCTCTCTCCTCTCCCTGACTAACCCATTTAGAGAGTTTAGTGGGTTAACAAATAGAATGTGGATAGAAAAGTGAATAGAATTATCTTTGTAAGGTGACATCATAAGAGTGGTTACACACCATTTGCGATAGAAATGCAAGGATTCAATATCCAGTCACTCATGACATAAAGCCAACAAAAATAAAAACCAACCTTTATGCATTGGATAATTTGGACACTGTGTAATATTGTTCGGAAGTAAATGCACGACTAGAAAATATCTTTCGCTTGAAATTAGATATAAAAATTATATGTACTAAACTCGAAATGAACTCTGATTTTCAGAGAAACAATTATTTCATGTATAGATGCCTTGGCTTTGGCTTAGCTATTAGATACACAGCTTAAATCATGAATTGCAAGCAAAAAATAGAAAAATGAGATACTTTTGGCTTTTCTTTTCACCTTTCCCTTTGTAAGTGTATATCATAAGATTATTAAAAAAAAACGTTTATATTACTTAATGGACCACATTATTCCCTTTCAAACAAACGACGAGCAAGTTGACATTTACGTTTATGTGTATTAAAAAATATTTTAAATTCCACGGTCGGATAATTCTTGACTATTGATTAATTTATATATAACTTTTTAATTTAAAATGTTGGGACGATATTAACTATATAAAGACAAATATCATTAAAATAGATTATATTAAAATCAATTAATTATTATGGTAACAAAAAAAATTATAAGTAATGTTTTATTAGAATACCGGATATAACATTGATCCTAGAATTAAGGAGGTTATCGTTTTCACTTCCCAAGTTTCCAATTATTCAAAAACAAACATATATTTTCAATTAAGCAAAAAATACATATAAGGCTTTGAAATTTTAAGCACCTATATATACGTGTACACACGAGAGTCCTCCTTTACGGTACCGTAAGTATGGAAGTTGTAACTTTTTTTGTACAAAATTACGTAAATTAACTATTAGTTATAATATGTAAAATACGATGTTATATATGTCCCTCTAGTTCGGTTATCGGACAAGAGAGCATTCCTTTATGGGTTCGTTTGATTTACATAATAGGATTGTATTGGATTTGATAATACTAAAAGATTGAATTGGAATACATAAGAAAGGACTGGATTAGATTTTGGTTAATCCTGTCCTTTGTTTGGTATTGTACGAGTAGGATAGGATTATATTTTAAATTCTAGCGGAAACAATAATAACATATTATTAAAATTTCAAACTTTTAATTTTGATTATATTAAGGGTCCATTTGGTAAATGAATTTGAGTTGAAAAAGTATAGTTTGAGATGAAAATTTTTGTTGGATTTTCAGAAAAGAAAAAAAAAATTTAGAAAAAGACAAAAACTTTTTAGAAAAAGACAAAAACTGATATGAAAAAATACAGTTTTAACTCGTTTACCAAACAAGGCCTAAATAATTATCAATACAAAATTAAAAATCTCATATCTCGATTTAAAAGGTAAGGCTCCACCAAGTAATGAAATTGACAAATATGAACAAAATTAAAAAAAGAATTAAACTAATAAATAATTATTTTTTAACGTGATAAATATGTGAAAAAAAAAAAATGCAAAGTTTATATCTGGTTTTTAGACTTTTCTCATATATTTTTTGACTTTTGATAGAAATCATCCAAGCAATCCCACTTCGGATAGAAATATGAAGCTGCACCAGAAGAGACAGAGAGAGAGAGAGAGAGAGAGAGAGAAACTGAAAGGCTGAGTGACTAGCTTTGAAGGAAGACTCAGAGATTAACAAGAAGACAAAGACAGGGATTTAATAATGGCCTGCCTTAAGAGGGGATTCTGATGTCCCCTCTTAAGAGGGCATTAGATCATGTGCTGGATAACTTTTATCCAATCCAATCCATTCAAAAATTTTTGAATCAAATATGGGATTAAAATTGTTTATCCCAATCCAGTTCATAATGCCCCTTAATCCTGTGTACCAAAAGCTCTATATATACAAATAATACGCGTATGCATAAATACACATAATAAACAAATCAATAATATATATATATTTTTTAACTGAAGACAAACCAATTACATAGGGTAAATGTTTGTGGTCCTTCTTTACAATAGAAATTGTAATAGGGAGTACTACACTGACATCCCATCTAGAATAATTAAGCAAAGAAAGCAGTGCTCTCTCTCTCTCCCTCTCAAAGTATCATTTAGAAAAATTTAAACCACCGCCGAAAGAAGCTTTTTTTTTTTAACCTTTTTTTAGGGACTAGATTTTGATTTCTAAATTTCGTCTTGGAACTAGATTTTGGTGAACGCAGTACTGCAGAATTTAATAATCCTATGAATACTACTATACGAGAGTACTAATTGAAATTACTATGTTTTTACGAGTAAATTTACTAATTGAAATAAAATGGATTTACGAAATAAATATTGAAGTTATTATTTTCAAATCAAGTAAATATCATTATTTACTAGTAAATAACATGTTTACTGTTTTTTATTGTAATATTAGATAAGTGTTGGATTTATAGCAAATTAAATATCAGATTTATTAGTAAATATATTTACTAATAAATATTTGAACATATTACCTACGTAAAATTTTACAAACATTATTATTAAAAAAAATTTACAAATATTATGAAAGTAGAATAAATGTAATTATTTACTAGTAACATGGTATTTACTAGTAAACTTAATATACATTAACTATTTTGGAGAAGGCTGGTCGCTTTCTTGGTGCTTACCAAGCTTGTTGTATGGCTGAATATGACCCAGTCATTGTACCGCATAAAACAAACAAGTAGTGGATTCGACCTCTTGAAGGGAAAATGAAACTTAACACTGACGCTTCGGTTCGATCTGGAATGGGTTTAATAAGCGTAGAGGCTGTTATCCATGACTCAGATGGGACTATTTTGGGTTGTCAAGCAAAGAAAATACAGGGCTTATTTTCTCAATTTATGGCTGAGTGTCTTACTCTCAAGGAAGGTGTAATAACCAAAAATTTCTACGGACTTATGATTTCCTTGTACATAAGAAATTTAAGTTCGTACTATGTGTTTATGTAATGTTTCATGAAAGTTATGAGTATCAATGAGAAATTCATAATTTTATTAGTAAATGTTTGAGTTCTAATTTAATTAACTATGAGACTTAATAAGTAGTTTACTTAGTCATGCATGAGGCCTTTTGATAAAAAGGGCAACATGGGAATTTATGATTTTTATTCCGGTCAAAGTTTGACCCAGTTCACCTAAGGTTGACTGAGATGGTAGTACAGTATAATAAATAGTATGGAAATTATATTGCGGAAAACCGTCATCACGGATGAATAAGCAAGATTAAGGTTCAAGACCACCCTAGAAAAATTAAGCACATTATTTAGAACAATAAGGGCTTAGTAGTTTTAAGTTCTAAGAAAATCCTATACGCAGTCCAATTTGACTCAAATGAATTTTGAACTACAATCCAGTATGACGGTACTGTTTTAATGAAAAACAATATTGATATTATTTAAGTTAGTAAGGAAAGGGACTGCATTTTAATATTTAGGGATTTTTGGGAATTAAGTGGACCATTATGTATGAATTAGAAGCCAAGTGGCTCACTTTAGCCGCCACCTCATAGGGACTAAAATGTAAATATTTTGTCCTTAGGGGCTAAAGTGTAATTTTCAGAAAATAAGTGATGTAAGCAATGAGGTACGCAATGAGGTAAGCATGAGATAGGTTGGTGAACAAGATTCAAGTGGCTTGTTGAAGAAGCCATTTTTGGCTCACACTCCTCATTATGGCCGGCCACTAAGGGGATCAAATGGCAAATATTTTTGGTTCATTAAGGACTCTTGCAAATTCAAGAGGAAATATTGAAATAAAAACCATTATGGAAAAGTGGAAATTTTCCATCTATAAATAGGGGTAGTTAGTGAACTACCCAAACTTTTAGCTCAAGATTAGTTCTTTTCTAAGTCCTTTTCTTCTCTTCTCCCTCCCTCAAAGCCGAACCTAAAAGTGAGAGAAATTCCATGAGTGTGATTGGATTTCTTGAGAAGAAAGAAAGAAGAAGAAAAATTTTGGAAACCCACCAATCAAGGAGTTAAGGTAATTGTAAT
>JAFMPE010101974.1:4174-17491 GCA_024759925.1 Ficus religiosa
AAAATAAAATAAAATAAAATAAAATAAGATTACCAAAGTAGAACAGCTACCCCCAAACTTAGACAAAACGTTGTCTCCAATGTGAATAAAAATGAAGAGGAAAAGGAAAGAAAAGAAAAGAGAAAAATTACTTCCTCAACCAAAGGCCGTGAGTGCTCAATCTTTTTCTTCCTCGTCATTCTCCTCATTGATATGGAATGCGGTAACAGGACGAAAATTGTCAGTGTTGATATTCCAATGCACAGTCATTTGTCGCAACATATCTGCCAGATTATATTGGTTCTCCTCAATATGGTTGAGCTGATCATCTATATACTCCCAACGTTGAGGTATAGACATGGTGCTGACTGGATGGTGTGGCCGAGGGGGTTCGTCTTTAGCATCGTCATCCCCATTTTTGTAGCTGACTATAACTCCATCATCGATGGGGTGACGCGGGCCTTCCCAAATCTCGTGCCCTTCTCAAGTAACCTCTGCTTGCTTGCATAAGTCAATGATGAGAGATGGAAAATACAAGCCAAGCGTAGGATTGCGCACACTCTGTGTAATTTGATGGTAAATCACTCGACCCATATCAATAGATTTGTTGGTCAAGATTGCAAACGGTAAGATGGCTTTCTCTTTAGTGACATGACTAACATGCCACACTGGCATTAATTTGGTACAGACAAACTGATGCTAAGCTTTCCCATATTTGTCCTTTAACCCTTAATCTTAAGTATGTTGATCATTCTATAAATTATCTTGAGCTATGCTAAAATTTGGGAGGATGGGTGAAGTTGAGAAAAGCTTGCAGTTGTTTGTTAGTTTGTTCATTAAATAATAATAATATTAATATTAAATAATATTAAATAATAAATAATATTAAAAAAATTTTGAAAAACAACGCCGTTTACAATAGAGCCTAGGCGCACAGAATTTGCACCCAGGTGCCCGAACAGACACCCACCATAAGTCGAGCCCTAACTCACAAATTGGGGTCAAATTTTCATTCTCTCTCATTCCTCTTCACCGTCTCTCTCTTCTCTTGACCCCATCGTCCACTCACTCAAAATTTCACTCCGTTTACCCTCATTCTCTGCACCATTTGTGCTCGTAACATCAATCCATTAACGATTCCAACCACTTCATGTGATCCTCACCATAACATTTGCATCAAAAGCGAGGCTTTTGGGCTTTTCTTCAAGAAAGTTCAAAAAATTATGGGTATCTACAAGAACATTCTAGTAAGTGATTTATCCTCTTCAGCCCTGTGTCTTTTGTGTGAATTTATGGATTTTCTTGGCTAGTATATGGATAACACGCAATTTGAATGGATGAACACTTTCAATGCACACCAATTGTTTGATGAAAATTTTGTTAGACTCTTGGTTATTGTGGTTGGTTGATTGAGCATAAGTGATAATTTGAGTGCAAGGTTTGGTAGTGTTAGGGAATTTTGGTGAATGTGTAAAGAAGGCCAGGGTGTATTTAACGTTGGTGAAGGTGTGTGACGAATTTTGGGTAGATTTGGCAGTTTGGTTGGTAAGAGTAGTGTTTCGGAAGTGGTGTTATTCTGCTTGGTTGTGTTTGAACGAGAATGAAAGTGATGCCTCCAAAGAAACGTTCCAAGGGATCCACATCGGCATCAGCCGGCTACGAGACTTCTAAGTTTATCTCTAAGGCAGCTGTTGATCAGCATACAAAGGCTTCCTTACTAGCAATAAGCGAATGGACATCATTGCAGATCGAGGATGGGAAAAATTTGCAAAGCCACCAGGACCAAGCGTCCGAGTAGTGGTTTATGAACTTTTTGCTAATGCTTATTTTCCACAGGATGGTGCGGTATATGTCAGAGAGAAATAGGTGCCAATAAGTTGGACCATCATCAATCAATATTATGGGCTCCAAGATATTGAGGAAGATGGTTATCAAAGGTATTTGGAGAATGTTGATACTGATGAGGTTAAGTCAGCCATCTGCGTATTTAACATGGCATGGAAAACTGGAAGAAATTGTATTCCATTCAAACTTTCATCTCGTGGCTTGGACAAATATGGGAAAGCTGGGCATCAGTTTGTTTGTGCCAAATTAATGCCAGTGTGGAATGTTAGTTACATCACTAAAGAGAGGGCCATCTTACTGTTTAGAATCTTGACCAACAAATCTATTGATGTGGGTTGAGTGATTTACCATCAAATTACACAGAGTGTGCGCAATCCTACGCTTGGCTTGTATTTTCCATCTCTCATCACCGACTTATGCAAGCAAGCGGAGGTTACTTGGGAGGGCCACGAGATTTGGGAAGGCCCGCATCACCCCATCGATGATGGATTTATAGCCAACTTCAGAAAAGGGGATGACGATGCTGAAAATGAACCCCCTCGGCCACACCATCCAGTCAGCACCATGTCAACGTTGGGAGTATATGGATGATCGGCTAGACGATATTGAGGAGAACCAATGCAATCTGGCAGATATGTTGCGACAAATGGCTTTGCATTGGAATATCAATACCGATAACTTTCGTCATGTTACCGCATTCCACATCAATTAGGAGAATGACGAGGAAGAAGAAGATTGAGCACTCACACTGTACCCAAAATTCCTCACACACCCTCACCAACGTTTAATACACCTTGACCTTCTTTACACATTCACCAAAATTCCCTAATACTATCCAACCTTGCACTCAAATTATCACTTATGCTCTATCAACCAACCACAATAAGCAAGAGTCTAACAAAACTTTCATCAAATAATTGGTGTGCATTGAAAGTGTTCATCCGTTCAAATTACGTGTCGTACATGTACTAGCCAAGAAAATCCATAAATTCACACAAAGACACAGGGTTGAAGAGGATAAATCACTTACTAGAACATTCTTGTAGATACCCACAATTTTTCAAACTTTCTTGAAGAAAAGCCCAAAAGCCTCGCTTTTGATGCAAACGTTATGGTGAGGATCACATAAAGTGGTTGGAATCATCAATGGATAGATGTTACAAGCACAAATGATGCAGAGAATGAGGGTAAACGGAGTGAAATTTCGAGTGAGTGAATGATGGGTTCAAGAGAAAGAGAGAGACGGTGAAGAGGAATGCGAAAGAATGAAAATTTGACCCCAATTTGTGAGTTAGGGCTCGACTTATGGTGGGTGTCCGTTTTGGGTGCCTGGGCACAAATTCCTTGCACCTAGGCTCCATTGTAAACAACGTCGTTTTTTGAATTTTTTTTTTCTCCAGAAATTGGCGCCTAGGCTCAATGCTCTTTGGTTTTTGGCCCAAGGAGCATCTTAATGGAGTGCCTAGGTGCAAAATTTTTGGTGCCTAGGCTCAGTTGCCATCTGCAGTACCCCCAATAACTATTTGATGAATTTGAAGTCCTAAAGTTTATGAATCAGAATTGCCGCGTTCCGTCTCCGAAATTGCCACTATTCTTCTCCAATTCACCAATTGCTCTCTTCTTCTTCACACGTCCTCTCTTTTCAATCGAAAAGCTGCCTGGGAACCCTAAAAGGATTCTATTTATAGTCATGGGCCGAAAGATCTCCTCTTTGAATCAACAAATTTGGGGAATTAAAGAAATCTCGCATCTAGTGCCTAGGCCTTCTTTTTTATGCGCCTAGGCACAAAACATGCTTGCCTGAGGAACCACGATTTGCGCCTAGGCACACATTTATCAACACCTAGGCACAAAGTTACATAGACAGAAATCTATTTCGGCACCCAGGCAGTTCTGAAACAACACCTAGGCCCTAAGCTCTCGGGTTTTTGTACTGGAAAATTCCATTCAAATGCCCAGGCGCCCAGAAACTTGATGTGTAGGCACTCATGCGCTTCAAAAACACAAACTTCATACAAAAGTGTGCCAAATGATCCATTTTAACTCCAATTGCACTGAAAAATAACGAACCCACCTTTTGACCTAAATCCTGCACAAAAGAATAAAGCGAAGTGAAAAAACCTAAAAACAAATTGAAAACTACCAAAATAATTAGTTAAAAGTACCCAATTAATTAGTATAAAACTAATCTATCACACGCTCTATGTATTCTTATAAAGATGCAAGTTAAAAAAGGTGCCTGAAAAGTATATATTGTCCCGTTGGCGGAAGGGCATAAGAAGATCACATTCGAGGATTAAATTTAGTGTTGATGGATGGATTGGCAATTCTGAAACTTAGCGGTATAGTCGCAAGCTTGGCTGTTGCTACCGATTGATGGATGGATAATTGTGCTATGTTGTGCAATTTGATGCATCAATTTGCAACAAAAGTCAGCATGATTGAACAAGGTGTAAAGAGTAGCCATGTTTTAAACAACTCAACATCTCACATTCATTGTGCAGAGTCCAATGAGTCCCTTAAAAGGCACGTAGATGGTTATAAAGTTCATAGTCCGGTAGCTGTTCGAAGACAAGGTCGACCGCCCGCTCAGAGGAAGGTCTCCAATGTTGAGAAGTCCATTTCAAAGAATAAAAAAGTTCATGATAACAAAAGTAAGAAGAAAGAGAAGGAATTACAGGTATCGTTTTATATTTGAGTTTTTTGTTATATTTAATGTAAACTTATTCAATTTACCAAGTTCACCGTGATTTTTTTTAATTCTACTACAGGTTACCAAATTCAAAGAAAAAGCAACAGATGATGAAGCTAACAAAAGAAAAATACAATTCCTATCTTACACCGGAGATGGGAGGCAACGACTTAACGAACTTGGAGGTATATACAAATCAAATATGGTCACTTGATTTATTATAATCTTGAAAAATATTTATTAGTGTACTTTTTTTCAGAAAAAACAAATGCAATTTATTCCTCCGTATGTTCTACATCCAACACAACAATTGCACGGAGCTTACTTTCTGCACTTCGGACCTTATTTTCGTGCAAATCCTTTCCGTTAAATTCAAGGTAAACATGGTCAAACTGAATTGTAATTTTGTTTAGTTAAATGTGTACTTATTATTCTATCATCAGGTTTTCCTCATCCAAGTCAAGCAAGTGAGGCAATACAATACCAAGGTTCACAAATGCAATATAATCATGACCATGACAAATGATTATATCGGAAAAGGAAGATCAACGAATTATGTTGCACTTTTTGCAAATTCAAATGGATGCTGGATGCTTTTTAATACATTTTCCTTATTGGAGTTGAATTTGAACCAAACTTTGTGCTTTTGATCATTGATTGGTTAGGTTTTTTCAGTATCTTGAATGATTTTGTTGGAATGGTTATTTTCTAATCTAGAGCCTTAATTAATGAATTTTGTGTGGTCTGAGAAATATTTTTCTTATTTTTTTCTGTTAGATTTATTTGTCCCTTTTTTTTTAACAGAAAAGGGGAAACAAAAACATATAGAAAAAGAATATATATAATCATGAAAAAGGATATATATAATCATATTGTATCGTTTTTGTAATGTGTTTTGTTGGTCTTTGGACAAAACAAATGAATAAAGTGTAGTGTGAAGGAATAGGTAAATGTGAGAGAAAAATGAAATTGATAGGAATTTTAATGTAACTAAAATACCTTTGGCACTTTAAATATAAAAAATAATAATAATAATAAATAAATAAATAATAAAAAAAGCTAGAGCCTAGAAGAGAAACGAAAAGGAACTAAAAAAGAGAAAAGATTAATTTTTAATTTTATTATTAGTGGTCCCCTGAATTATTTTATTTTATTTTATTTTTTACTAGTCATAATGGTCCCTTCAATTAAAAAGCAAGTAGAGTTTAATTTTTCTCTTTAGCGTGGGACCTAGAAAGATCCAAATGGCAATTCGACTTAGTCATACATGTGAGATGGTGAGGGTTTACTCTGGTGCCCCTTAGCTTCGTTCCGTTCCTTTTGCGAGAAAAAGGAAGAAGTAGTTGCTTCTTTTTCAAATCTCTTGAAAACAATTTTTTTATTTTATTCCGATCTGCATAAATTTAGCAAGCCATACATCAGTCAATGATTTGACCAAAAAAAAAAAAACTACTACAAACACGATCGAAATATTAATGTTTTAAGAAGCCAGTGATACGACTGACGAATCAAACAAACATCCTCCATTTCAGCCCCCAAAAAAAAAATATATAATATATATATATCCTCTCTTTGTTTTAATCATTTTCCCAACATTTCAAATGTTCTCATTTCTCAACATTTCAAATGTTATCTCTAAGAGTGTTCACGGATCGTTTTATTCAAATTAGATCTCAATCCATAATCCTAATCCGTAATAAATTCATTAGTCTCTTAACTCAATCTAATCCAACAGATTGGACTGGATTGAGCAGATTGACAGATTCGATAAACACCCCTAGTCTCCTCTAGTTGAAATGGTATTTAATGTTACAAAATGTTACAGGTAAGAATATATAAAATGTTCATATTGTAAAGAAAAAAGAAAAAATACATGATGGTTAACAACTTAACACTCTCTAATAAGAGAGACTGCGAAGCAGTAACATCTGTATAGATGTAAACATAAAGTGGAACTATGCAGTACGTTTTAGGCCTTGTGAAATTTATTGCCCACAACAAATTGCACTATAGAATAAATAAAACAAACTATCACATACTACTTATAAATTCTGAAAAATACAACAGCTTTTTTTTTTTTTTTTGTTGGAATAATAATTAGGTTAATTACCCTCCTTTACAGCTGGAGGGGGAAAAAATCCTGAAGGAGACCAAAATTATCAGCCGTTTCTTGAACAAAAATTTCTTTTGGTTCTAGGCATCCTCTCAGCGTGTCGTGCCCAAGCTGCGCCCTTTCATTGTCTCCGAATCCAAAGATTTGTCCCCGGTTGGTGACTGCAACAGTGTGGTAAAGCCCAGTGCTGACTTGAGAAACATGATGAGCTCTTAAGCAATCAAGGATCCGAGGCCTCATGACTTTATCCGATGCTCCCCTGTCTGGAAATCCAAGACTACCAAAAGCCATCCAACCAAAACCATATACGGACCCAGAATCGACGAGTACAAATGTTTTCCTCTTTCGTGCACACACCTACGAGGTAAAAGCAAGAACAGAATTAATTCTTGGTCAACAAACTTATTAGTCGTGGAAGAGCAAAAGTCTGCATATAGTTTAACGGAAATGGAGTCAGTGATCTAAGAAATGAAGAGCGCCATTTTGGGTCTGCTAGCAATTGAACTTGAGATGCACATAGAATTTGTCACAACTTAAAAAATGGTGGAAAAAAAGCACACCTGCACAGCAAGGTTACTCTTAATGCTGTTCAAGAGTTCGGGTGTAGTCTTGTCAATTTCATCTCCATGGCCTAATGCACCACAGTAGCCTTTACCCCAGGTATACACCTGCAAAAACCATAGCAGACACTACTAAGTATTTCTAATACTTGCTAAGCTCGTCTGATCAATGAAAACATTAATTTTGAGTAGGTAGACTAACGCATCCACTGGAATCCAGGGCCACTGCATGCTCATCACCAGCAGAGACGCGAACAACGTGAATACCCTTTCTCCTAAATGTCTGGATTACACGAGGCTGGAACTCATCATGCTGCTCCCCGTGGCCAAGACAGAAATTTGAACCCGACCCAAAAGAATAGACTGCTCCATTGTCTGCTACAGCTAACACATAATTGGGACCAGCAGAAATCTGAACGATGGAACCAGATCCCTCAAGCAGTTCAATGATTTTGGGAGTTGGTTTATCTGCTGTGTCGCCATGGCCGAGTTGGCCATGTGTGTTCATCCCACATGAATAAACGTGGCCTTGTCTTGTGAGAAACACTGTAAAATTAAGCCCTGCAGCAACCTGAAACAAGTTTTATTAACCTTTGAATGCTCATATAACTATTACAGGCTAAGAATTAGCTAACAATTAGCAAAAGAAACCTGCCAGGTTAGATATAGGTTAGATGGAAAGATAAGATAAAAGCATAAAATTGCCTCCGAGTTTTCAAAAATTTTTTGCCAAATGACTTGTCTACAAGTTTAGCATTGTTTCATTAATCAATAGAAAACTTATTTTTAATTTGGCATTCCAGGATGATAGAGTGACGTGTCACTGACACATTATATATTATATAGCTCGAGGAAAACAAGATCCAAAACACTTTATAACACCGGGAAAAAAATAAACAAATGATATAATTTTGGTTCTTGATGAAATATAAATAATTTCAACAAACGCATCTATATTAGTTAAAATATTATAGACCTACAAATTTGAATAGCCAAGGCTAAATCGATCCCTTTTCATGCTCCAATAACTTCTTATAATTGACATAATTTGGGAGAAAGAATCGGCCACAATTACTATTAGCCCAAATAGTCTACACTAGTAGGTAATCATTTACATGGTATCTTTGTTATTTACTCTAAATATTTTAAAAACTGGCTATTTACTTCTATATTTTCTAAAAACTGATATTTACTTCTTTCTTCCAAATTTAAAATTCTGATATATTGTAAGTCATATATTTGATTAAGAAACTGAAATAGTTTTTTAAAATATAAAAATACCATGTCTTGTAAATTTGCAATTTACTTAGTAAATTTTCATTTAACTCGTAAATTTGTTATTTACTTCAAATATTTTAAAATCTTGCTATTTACTTCAATTATTTTCGTAAAAATGCTATTTACTACAATTTCCCAATATATTTTACCTGCTTGCAACGGACTCCCTTCAATGCCTCAACAAGCCTGGGCCTAAAAATGGGACGGCTTGTATCGTTGTGTCCACAACAAGATGATGAATTATCCCCACAGGTGAACACCTAAATCAGTGACAAGCTATATCAGATAATTGATCACACAACCAAAAGACTATGTATTTTAAGGGCAGGGAATGGAATAAAATTCCTCAAAATTCCTAGGGGGAGGAGGACAAAACATAAATTCAAAGCAGTACTTGTATACACTATCTATAATGTGCAAGCTGTTGAGAAATGGCGTCAACACATTGGCTAGACAATAACGATTAAAACAACTCCTGGCCTCTCCCTTCTACATAAAAACACGTTACATGTACACACACACAGTTTTCTACTTTCAGTTTTCACAAGCAATGATGAATGAAACCTCCGTGAGCGACAGCCAAAAAACTTCAATATACTCTTACACTATGCATAGTGCTCCAATTCACCTAGAAATATCTCTATTGCTAATGTTTCTATTGTTGTTATCTCTCAAGAACATAAGCTCTTCTTGTTACCATCCTCGCAAAATAATTGTACCACTTGAACAGGCAAAAGTAATTCTCTTTCAATAAATATTCTGCCAAAATGAATTTTGCATTGGAAGCAGGTGCTCAAGGGTATAAAATTAAGAATTTACTAAGAAAAATTGCATTAAAACGTTACTTTAAAAAAAAAAAAAAAATCCAAGAAGAATTTCTCTTTGAGCTAGCAAATCAACTTTTTCATGCCTGAAGTTCTTTTCTCACAAAAATTCCAAGCTCCTCAACAGTGGCAGAGCAACATGGTGGTGAGTGGGGGCACATACCCCGCTCAGGTTTTAAAATTTTGATTTTTAACCCTAAACCATTTTTAAAAATTTTGGTCATCCCACCACTCAAAAATTAAAACATAGAACAATGTCTCCATTTGATAAAACATATGCATGTATCTCCAGTATTTTCATAGTGCCATTATTGAAAAAATTTTGGATTTGCTACTGCTACTCAACATATTTTTTTACTGAAGCCACCAAGCATTCTTGATTCTAAAATCCCATCCATCAACTAACAGGACATCAAATAGATTTCTAGGTCCCAATAAGAAAAGGAATTATGACATGAGTAGAGATGATATTAATAGTGAGAAGATCCCATCTAACAAGTCAATCAACAATATCAATCACTTATAAAAAAAGGTCCGCACATGATCACGGCCATGATTTCCTCCCCATTCACTGTTGCAAGCAACTTGGTTAGCATCATGTTAAACCAGGAATCAAACAACAAGTTCACAAAGTTGTATCATATGCTCTTAACAAAGCTGGAGAGTAATCGGTATCAAAAACTACTAACCTCTCCGGATTGCATGACAAAGGCAGCATGATTATGGGAAGCAGAGACTTGGACCACACGTGCTAAAGATGGAAAGCTAATCCGGCTAAATGTTACACAGGGTTTGGCTTCAGAACCATGACCAAGAACACCACACAAGCTAGAACCACATGAATACACTGATGAATTGCTGATTAGGAATGTGTGATATTTTCCAGTCGTAATCTGCATCTGTTCATATATCACCAGTAAATACTATATTTTTTCTTTTATAAATCATAGCATCTAAGAAACACCAAAATCATAATTTATACAACAAAGCATAGAAAAATAACTCATGATCACATGAATTAACAGATCAAATTGCACTCCCAATCAGTTATAAAAAGACACCTAAAGACCATTTTTTCAGAATAAAACTTCTCTAATATGATATTGGGGTGCTTTATCACACTGCAATCCATTCCATGTTGCATCAAAAGTTAAATGCGATTTTGAATCCATATAATTCATAGCAATTAAGTATTAAAAGGCAGTCAGTGAAGAGCTTTAGCATCTTAATGGCAACATCAATACCAATCCAAAACAGGATGGGCAGTAGAACAATAACGTTAACAGCCACGTTTATTTTAGTACAATGTATATATAGAAATGTGCATAAAACTCAAGCCATCACTAACTGAGTAACCCCAAGTAAAGCGCTGAAAAATTAAAATATCCAAATAGACAACTAGTTCATTCAAGGCACACTGAACAATTGACTAAGTAATCAACAAGAAGAGAAAACCCCACAAAAAAAAGCGCATTGACATTCTTTTCTACTCAACCCCGCCTCCCAAAATGCACATATAAGTATAACTCAACTTTAGAAAAGCACGGGAAAAAATATTAAAGAACTAGTACATTGCCTGCTGAGGTCTCGACTATGTCAGAAGATTGCTCCACGGATTGCAAGAACCTCAAAACCCGCTTCCAATTCCCTCCGCACCGATCGCATAGCTCTCTCTGCGCATCCCAACTCAAACGAGAGTATATAGAATGCGAAACACACAGCTGAAACGCCGCTAAATCCACCAAAGACCGAAATTTCTGAGGGTACAACCCATGGCTCCCTCCAAATGTCCTAGAAGTCAACTCTAAGCACACGAGATCAACGGCACTTAGCCTCCCAGAGCTCAAAATCTCCAAAATCAAATGTGATGGCAATTCATCTATCGAAACCGGCCTATATCGTTCCGTCATTGTGAAACAAATCTTTAATTTTTCAATACTTTCAGGTCCAAGAATCCGCTTAAGTCAAAAATTTTCCCTTCTTTTAGTGAGATTGAAATTGAACGTCAAATTTTTAGGCGAAATCTCAGGCAATTAAAGCAACATATAAAGAAAACATCGGAGGGAAGGAAAATGTAGGAAATTGAGTACGGAAACGGAGGCTTTGATGAAAAATTCACCGGATACTGGTACAGTAATTGGAAATAAAACATCAGAAGGTTCAAGTATCAAAATCTCCTCTCCCGAAATGACGAATTTTACCTGCAAAAATCAGAAACAAAAAAAGCAAAAGCAAAAACAAATTTAGCAACAAATGCGAATCAAAACATGCACAGAAAAAGACGAACAATTAACAAAAACTTACTGAGGAAAAAAAAAAAAGTAAAATCTTGGCGAAGCTTTTCGGTGCCGATCTCTGACTTTTCTCGCCGAAAAATTGGAAAAAGAAAAATCGAAATCAAAATCAAAATCGAAAGTAAGAGGAGGCAAGAGAAAGTGGCAGAGCAGGAGAGAGAGAGAAGAGAACAAATGGAGAAGCTCAAAGCTTTTAGGGTTTCGAGCTCGCTTTAAAGCGGCTTATATGGGGTGTCATAATTCTCTCTCGTGTTTGTCTCTCTAAAAAAACAAATTTTCTCTCTCTAGATCGAATAGCAGAGAGAATTAGAAGGAATAGAAGCATAATTAACTCAGAAATAACAAGGGCTTGTATGCTTAATAATTTATTTTAAATTAAATTATATTTTTTTTATCATGATTTTTATTTTTTTTGAAAAAAATTTTTATCTTTTTTAAAAAATTATTATTAAAATTTAAAAATCTTAAATTAAATTCATTCATCAAATAAATCCTAATTAAAATAAAACTTATTAATTATAATAATTTTAAAAAAAATTTAAAAAATGCTTTTGAATTTCGATGGCCTGTTTTTGCTTGCTTCTCTGCTCCCGTTGGGATCGACCTGTCTGGGATTTTCTCTCTCTTTCTTTGTTTTCTTCGCTATCCACGTGGAAAGTTTCAGTTGAGACACGTCCTGCTGCACACATGTTTGAACTGTTGGTGGGGTGTGGGGACCACTGAGAGTAGGTACGCCGACAGAGACGAGCTGGTCTAGGAGCGCGTAAATCCACGCTGCCACAACCTCCACAAAGGCCGGTACAAACAATCATTCGTAAAGTTTTTTTTTTTTTTTTTTTTTTTTGACTTTATTTGGTTATTGGAATTGGCGGGTGAAAGTGAGGACTGATTTGGTTATTTGTCGTTTCTAAAGCACCGCGCGCCAGAAACTAGTTTAGTAGAAGTTCAAGTGCCCTTCTGACATTGATTTGTCTTGGTTTGACATGATTCAAACATGATTCATGCATTACGGGCTACCAAAAGGGTTGATATCTCCATTAGCTAAACACTTTCTTATCTTGTCTTTGGACTCGTATTTTATTCGTACATAATTAACGAAAGCCTCCTCAAAATATATGTTATAACGTCTTCAATAGCATGTTTTTATTTTGCCTTTCCCCTAATAAGTCATCAAATTTGATACTTTTTGATCCCCATTTGCCATGAACAACAAAGGACAAAACGCAATCGATTCCTCTATTTAAGTGGTTCTCACTTTTCCTTACTCCTGTTTCTAATTCCTCGCCGGGTAGTTCTCAATGTTTGGCACTTTCCATACATCGTTTGGTGCAACGTCAACAAAATTGCTCATGATCAAATGACAACCTAAGATCGATAACCAAAATATGTTAACTGTTTGTATTTTGTTCATTACATCAGTATGCTCCCAGGCATCTACAATTGTGATCCACATAAGTCCCCGTTTGGTAAACCATTCAGATCAAAATATTTCAACTTATTTTTATCTTTTTTCACAAATTAGAAGTTTTTAAACTAGTTTTCAAAAAGTCAAACAACTCCAAACTAAATATTTCAACTCAAATCTACCAACTAGACGCATGTTGATTCATTCATACTATTGTAATATGAAAGTTTGATTTTAAATCTTTTTTATAAAATTGATGCATTATGGATTCATTTATCAAACCATAAAAAAATGTAACAAAAATTCACGCAAAAAAATGAATGTAAT
>JAFMPE010101974.1:32029-42828 GCA_024759925.1 Ficus religiosa
ACGCTAATCCTCTTCCAACAGGCTCATCTCTTTCAAGACAAGTTTCCCTCTGGTCTTTAATTGAAAAGGCATGTGTATGTGTCCTACCGTAGACTCTACTCATTATTTTATTTATTTGTACAATAACAATTTAAATGAATGAAAATGAATAATATATGATGGGAATAGGGGCAACTATTTCAAACTAATGTTAAATTTCCATAGTAGTTGCAAGACCATAACCAAACCAATCCATCTATTGATTACCATTATCGTTCCTCAATCAAACACACTCTAATCCTCTCTCTCAACTGAAGTCAATTTATAAAAGGGAAGAACTGTCGAGGGTCTCTACCGGTAAAGCCTTTTTTTAGGTCGCTGAGATTTAATTGAACGGTTGAAATGTTATTGTTGTACCATACTTATCATACACCTTACTCATATTATCCTTCCCACCCAAAGTCTTCTCCGTCGCCGATGACCCACCTCCAGCCCCCCCACCACCGGCCCCAGCCCCGGCCGCTAGCGACCCCCTTTCTCTCTCTTCCCCTTTCTCTCTCTTCTCTTCTCTCTCTCTTCCCCTCTCCTGCGGCTCCCCACCCCCAGCCCCCCCCTCCCAACCACCAGCCCCAACCCCGGCCGCCCCCTACCTGCCCTGACAGCCGACGACCCCCCTCTCTCTTCCCCTTTATCTCTCTTCCCCTCTCTCTCTTCCGCTTTCTCTCTCTTCCCCTCTCTTCCACGGCCCCCCCACCCTGCCCGACGGCCCCCCTCCCCCAGCGACGGAGAAGACTTTGGGTGGGAAGAATCATATGAGGTAAGGTGTATGGTAAGTTTTGTACACCAATAACATTTCAACCGTTCGATTAAATCTTGATGGTTAAAAAAAGGACTCTACCGATAGATATCATAGAAGAGTCTCTACCACCGACTCTCCCTTTATAAAATGAGAAAATGAAGGCTATCTTGTGGTGCTTGAGAAATAGCATAAACCATTATGTTTATTCACTAGAGGGGCATCCCTCTAGATTTCATGCGTCCTTTCGGTGCTATGGATACCATATTCCAAACTGTTTAAATTGTTTACCATATCTATACTAATTTCTTGAGAACTAAAAACTCGACCATTGTGGTTGATAAGTTGCAAACATAACCTAATGATAGTTTCACTCATAACTTTACCTAAAATGTATAATTCGAATCCCAAACCCCATTCCAAAAAAAAAAACCCCCTCAACCATTGGCATCAAAAGCCAGGATCCAGAACCCAGATGTGCATATTAGGTGCAAGCAATTTACGTATGTTCAATTTCAAAAGATGTATTATTACCCAGAGAATTTAAAATCACATATGAAGTTGTTGAATACATACAAAAGTCCTGGAAGTTTCATTTCGAAAAATAATATAATAAATAAAAACCCTGGAAGTTTGTCCAAAAACCCATCCATCACTCGTCAGAAATGAGGTGAAGCATAAAAAGGAGGAACCGAACACAACAAAACCCCCTTAATTAGAGATAAGAAAAAAAAAAAAAAAAAAAAAAAAAAGAAACAAGAAAAAAGGCAACAAGCAACTTATAAGCATTAAAAAATAAAAAATAATATAAAATAAAATAAAATAAAATAAAATAAAAAAAGCATTCCTCACGTGGACGAAATAGTGTGGGACTCGTCAGGGTCCTACTTATTGTTGTGCAATGATTCTGTTATGCAGTCATTGATGCAGTGATGCATCACTGGAATCACCAGCAGCACTGCACCAGCGATGATGCATAACACAGCTCATAAGCATTATGGGCAGAGTTAGGATGATAAATGGCAACCAAAGTTCACGTCGCAAATGTCATACTCGAGCCATTGACACAAGTACGTGGTATTCAAATTGGAGCTTTCGGAAAAGAAACGAGGGTCAGGAGATCTCGAGAGCAAGGCACGAACAAACTACTAATCTGTCATTTTGTCACTCAAATATTTCAAAACAGCCTTAGTTCCTCTATCTAAGATTGTCCTCCGGATGCTGCAAAATAGCAAAATAAGACAGTAAGGACACTTGACGTCATAGCCCATGGAACCTCTTTTCTTGTGGCAAAAGTAAATAAACACTTTCGTTTTGCTTTAAATTATTCTTATACAATTGTCTTACGGTCCATTTCATTGCAAGAGCTGAATTTGGAAACCGATTTCACCTATATGTTGTGAACTAACTTCTGTTCAAGTTCTTCAAAGTTATTTCAAATTACCGAGTTAATAGACAAGCAAAAAATTAAACATAAAAATAAAAGAGTTAATAATCAACATACTCATGCACATTTCATCATCACATCATCCTATTGCATGAGTGTCTGCTTTAGGTTCTCTTTTCTTTTTCTTTTTTTCCTCTACATAAAGTATGATTCTTATTTTCGTGGATATCCACAATAACAAAAGGACTTGCGCTGAAGAAACAATCGTTTAGAAATTAGATTAGAGCCTGGCTTGCAAAAAGTTATACCCATTCCTTGTCCTAATGTCCACATGTGAATCCACCTTAAAATAGAGACACCTCAATAAAAATGCTAATAAATTGACAAACACAGGCTCTGCTTAGATAATACACATGCATTTCAAGCAAATACTGCAAATACTTCACCTCGTTTTCATTTAAATTGATTTTAAAATATAACCAAACTACAAAATTAAAATTAGCATGCTTCTTGCAAAAAATAGTCAGACCATGATATAGTGTACCTTCTCAATGGATTTCCATCAAGTCTTAAGACCTGTAGGCTCGGTTCAAGCAAACCCTGAAAACAAAAGCTCCTAGCTTAGAGAAATGTAACAAAAAAGGCTCTATACCAACGACTCCTAGTGGCATAATGTAAAAAACCATTATCGCTGGTGGTTGAGAAGGAATATATATATATATATATATATCTTGGAATGAATCGTTTTTTACTCAAGCAAGAAACAAAGGTGATTTTTTTTTTTTTTTTTTTCACAAGAAACAAAATGTGGAAAATGGATTATCTTTTCATATTTGACAATGTTTTTCTCATAAGATTCTCTCTTTATTATTTGACTATATATGCTCTATCATGACAAGCCAACTACCACACAATCATTCACAAAAATGCAAGTCCTGATACGGGTCAGGTACGAACAGTAGTTTGCAGGAACAGCTGACCAAAAAGTGGGTTCATCCTATTGCAATGCATTAGATGAACACAACATCTTTACAGACCACAGGATTAGAGATATACACTTACATATTTTGGCTCATTCAGAGATATACTTGCAATAATATGATACCTTCAATTTTCTTTATTTATTTATTTTTTTTTAATAAATCATACAGCAGGACAAACCTATAAAAACAATAGTGAAAGGCTGCTCATACTCACCAACTCTGGGGGAAGTGCCGATATGTTATTGTCAGATAGATCAAGCTCGGTAAGAGAAGTAAGATTTTTGAAACCCTGCCATTGATGCATCAAAAACAAGAAAAATAAGTCCTTTCAATAGACAACATCTATTATAAACTCAGAATAAAATCCAAGAGCTATTAGATTAAAGTAAAAAGGGGTGGTTTATTACCACCTAAGCCAAGGATTTTAAAAGAAACTTATATCCACTTTCCAAGAAAATACCCAAATATGATAAAAGAGGTACTATGTGGTTGTGAGGATAGGAATACATCAAGACGGTGAGTACATAAAACAAATTTTACATGTAGAAAAGAGCTAACAAACACTATAAAATTGTGATTCCTTGAGCTCAACCATTTTCTCCCCTACTAATGGATGCTAACTGCTACTTTTTTCCTTCATCCCCTCAAGTGCCAATCATACAACTACTACAGCTAAACCTTTTGTCTCCTCCTGATAAAGGTTTATGCTTTTAAACTATTTCAAAGATTACATGCCAACAGTTGCTTCTATGTGAAGAAAGTGTTACCACTGGAATAGATTGAAGGGAATTTCGGCTCAGGTCAAGGATCCGCAGGTTCTGTAAGCTCAATACCTCGGATGGAACTTCATGTAGCTGCATTTGTCTGTGAAGTACAATGGATATAAGTTGTTAGACGAATGGCATGGATTTTAAATAGAAAAAGAACAAAAATAAAAATAAAACACAGTATTTACAACGACAAATACATGAAGAAAGAGAAGTAAACATGCTCCCTGTGTGTGTTTGAAATGCACATGCAGGTCGTTACTTTCTGTTGACTGACCTGAGATAAAGCTCCTGTAAATGCAGCAGGCTAGAAAATGCTGGGTTCTCAGGTAATGAAGCTGCATTACCACTTAGATCCAGAACCTGAAGCCTAGGTACTGCTTGAAATCCATCTGATGGAATCTACAGGTCAACAAATAAGAAAATAGATCAGATTGCACAGACAAGTGGAAGCATGGAACATAATTCAAAATACGCAGAACATGAGTATCTATTCATCAGTATAGGCTTCATGCTCTCAGTAGTAGTCATTCACCACAAGTTTCATCTTTCTCAAGATAAAATTCCAGAAAGTCACAAGACTCGTAACCAGAGTGATTTGGATTTTCTCACTGAAATTATTTTGTCTATATGTAAAAAGAAAACTCACATTAAAAACAAACTTAGGTCCGCAAGATACAGATAACTGATGTTTTTGAATTGAATCATCATATTAGGTTACACGTGCCACATTATAGGGGTACAATCTACGTTGTAATCATTATTATCTTGCGAAAAGATACTTGAAACCAGTAACAACTAGGCCCTTGGAACATATAGATGAGAATTTAATTAGTAGGAGAAACTTGAGAAATTTGAAAGGAGGTTTGGGCTTGGGAAATTTGAAAAAGAAACATGTTGCTCTTTTAGGAAAATGGCTTTGAAGATTCCCTATAGAGCAAGATTCACTTTGGTTAAGAGTCATTAAGAGTGAGTACGGGAGTCAAGCTAAAGGATGGGATTCCAACATTGTTACAAGAGGATCCTTTAGAAACCCTTGGAAATCTATATCTCATGGTCTTCATGTTTTTCTTGACAATATCTCATAGAAAGTGGTTGTGGGAATAGGATTTTGTTTTGGAAAGATAAGTGGTGTGGTAACCAATCATTTGAGTCTTCTTTCCCTATTTTATTCTCTCTTTCTGCCATTCCTAATGCTTTCATTTCAGAAATTTTTTCCTTGAATGGCAATAATGACTTAAATTGGGATTTTGGTTTTGGAAGGGGTCTAAATGATAAAGAAACAGAGGAGTTGAGTTCCTTGGTGCAATTATTAAATTCTTTCTCTCCCAATTCTATGTCTCCTGATTGTATAATTTGGATGGGTAATAACTCGGGGTTTTCTTGTAAGACATTCTTTGAGTCACTAGTAGGAATGGAAGGTTGTCCAAATTTTGAACCTTTTCGATTTATATGGAAATCTGGTGTTCCCTATAGGATTAAAGTATTTGCTTGGCTGATTTTTCATGGAAAATTAAACACTTGTGACTTGGTTCAAAGAAGATATCCTCATTTGGCTCTTTCACCTTCCTGTTGTGTGATGTGTAAAGAAGAGGGAGAAACTTTGGACCATTTGATGCTTCACCGCAAGGTGGCTAGAGGATTGTGGCAAAAGGTATCAACTGAAGCAGGTTTTCTTTGGGCGTTTCTGGCTAATTGTAGATCTATGGTGATTGAACAGATGGTGGGTTTGGGCTCCAATAAGATGGCTAAAGCGCTTTGGAAGTGTCTGGTGCTTGCTGTGCAGTCGAGCATATGAACAGAAAGGAATTCAAGAATTTTCGAGGAAAAAGAAATGGGGGTGGATGATATATTTGTGAGGGCAAAATTCTCAGCTTCGTTATGGGCATCAACAGATAAAGCTTTCAAGAATATTCATTTTTCTTTGATTGTGCTAAAGTGGAAGGATGTGAAAGGAAATTAACTAGAATGGGATAGTTACGATCTATCGTAGTTTGCTTTTGTTGTTGTTATTATCATTGTCTAGTTTTTGTTTTAGTCTTGTTGTTTTGGTTATGTTTCTGTCCTAATTTATGACGATATCTTATCCTCATTCCCTTGTAATTGATTTATTTAAAAAAAAAAAAAAAAAAAGAAGGAGAAACTAAATTCATGACTGAAAAAACCAGATGAAAAGTTTGACCAACCACGACATCTTGATGCTTGGTGACTTCTTAAGGTTTACTGATTTACAAGAGAGGATAAGGTTCCTCTAAAATGCAACAAGAGGGACATGCTAGAAAAATCACGACAAATCCAAATGAATCAAGAACTTTCTCAACCTTGTCATTAAGAAATTCAAGATCTTTCACGATACGTCAGTACCTATTTATCTAGTGAAGCTCCATTTCAAGACAGTGCCCATGAAAGTGGGAGATAAAGTCTGTCAAAGGCTCAAAGCTGTAATATAACACACAAACAGACATCACATAAGGTTTACCTGTTTAAGAGGATTACTGTCCAGCTTCAAACACAGTAGATTAGGAAGTGACTTAAAGATTGAACCAGGCCAGTATTTAAACTTGTTCCTGGACAAAATCAAAGTCTGCGACATTTGGATAAAAGTTACAGATGAATAACAAAATTGAAAGATTCCAAATGAAGCAGTCAGGAAAAGTACAAGTTTTTTCACGTGTTTAACCACTTTTAACCCTAGCTTCTAAGCAGACATGATAAGTAGTTCAAATAAATTTACCTGCAGGGACGTGCACGAGGAAAGTTCAACTGGCAGCTCTTGGATGGAATTCCTAGACAGATCAACTTTTATCATCTCACCTGATTCCCACACTTTTGCTGGGACAACACTCAAATCCATCCCTTCCAATGAAAGTTCCTGAATAAAAAACCATGAGTAAAGCCAAAGGTGCATATGTCCAATCTAAGTACAAAAAGACAAGGAAATCAAGGAGGTTGAATCGCATGTCTGCAGCTTCTTCCATGAAAAAATGAGATCATACAGGAGGGAGAAGGGCATGAATAAGAAACCATACTTATGGATCACATGCAGAGCACAAATCAGATCATGAGCTAGAGGGATACTAATTTCTAAGAAAAAACCATTGAAGCAAGGTAACAGCATAAGAAGCCATACAAAGATCACACTGAGAAAGGCTCATCTTGTTCACGGAAGAGGGGAAAATAAAAGAGAGAGAGAGAGAGAGAGAGAAAGTTGCAATAGTCCATACTTTTGAAGTTATAGACAACCGGGCTGCCATAGAAATTACATCATCTTTTGTTGTAGTTGTAGCTTCAGCTTCTGCATGAGAATCTCAAACTTAAATACTTAAAACAGAAGTTGGATCAAATTTGTAAATCACGAAACCATGGTATTGGATTGAACCTCAAATTCATTTAACAATAAATAAATAAATAAATAAAAACTGATTAAGTTATGTGGATCAAAAGTAACAAAATGCTCATGCATGAGAAGCACAAACCTTCACTTTGTGGCAGTCTGCTTTGAAGATACTTCAATAAAGCTCGTGTGGGTCCAGAAACCAATGAGCTGGGAAGAAAATATCAGCTGGACAAAGGATCCATCAACATAAGCATTAAACGCATAAAGGGCTGAGAAAATGTCTCACACCTTCGAAGAGTTCGCAAAGGATTTCCGGTAAGCAAAAGTTTTCGCAGAGTAGTCATGTTGCCTAGAGAAAGAACAAAAGGCCATAATGTTTCAGTTTATAGAGCGAATACATGTACTTTTCAAATATTTCTTTTAGAACAAACTAAAATTAAGTTCTAATTGCTTAACTTTAAATTTAATTCAACTCAGAAAGCAAAAGGTTTTTTGAGCAAATTGAGCCATGACCCTCAGGAAAACTTCAATTCCCACAAAGATACCTTCTTTAAATATGATACGAGTAGAATAAGCTAACCTTACCCAGTTCTGGGGGCAATCCAGTCAGTGAGTTGTTAGAGAGATCCAGGACCGAAAGACGCAATTTACATGCCTCCACTGGGTACTCCTTCAACTGCATTGCATATTTTATTAGAAAATTTATAATTCAGTTAGTGAAACATCTAGGTTACACGATGCCTTAATGAAGTTGGCCTTCATCATCATGTGTTATCGTCAAAAGTTTGTCATCAAAATAAAATTTATTGGCAGCTCTTTATTTGGATTCTTTAGTATCTTCGTTGTAATGTGTTATGCTCTCACAACAACTGGGGAAGAAAAGAATGATGCGCAACCAGGATTCATTTTTGAATCCCAATGCAGTCAACAAAATAAAGCATGAACAGAAAAGATCACTATGCTTTGGTCTCATGATCTATTTTCCCAAATAACTTTACACTACAGATTACTTAGAAAAATTGATTTATACAAACTTTTAGCTACCTGGTTTGAGTGAAGATCTAATGTCCCTAAATGAGAAAGCGCCCCCAGCTCTGCTGGTAAAGTAGCAAGTGCATTGTTCCTGGAATTTGATGGTGCAATTGGCCAACAATTTTCAAAGACTCAAAAGTTCAAAGAAAAATGAAAAGTAAAAAGGTGCATGTTTAAGAGTAGATACCCCATGTAAAACTCCGCAAGGGAACCACAACCCATTATTGATGGTGGGACCGCTGAAATTCCTGCATAACTTGTAGAATTAGGCAACTAACAAGAACACGTGTAAACATGGGTTCAAATTATGCCTACCAAGGAATATTAAGGATGGTAATTCAGTTATAATTTTAACTCACTGTTCTGATGGAGGTCAAGACGAATGAGATGTGAAAGGCTTCCTATGTTCTCTGGTATACTGCTAAGCAAATTTTTAGCTGCGCAAGTTATAGAACAATATTATATATGAGTGGATGTAAAAGAAAGAATAATCACTTAGTCAAAACAACTATGGGCAATTACATGCATTGAGCTCCATAAGCATGGTCCATGATGCAATCAAATTCTCGGACAGCCCTGTTAGCTTGTTCCCCTAGCACCAATAGACGATAGAGACATATTTGCCGCACCGAACATGACAAATTGCCATTAATTTTTCAGTAGATAAAACAATCAGCAAAGTACATACTAAAGCTACTAATATTACTTACCTCCACATCCAGTTTCGTCAATTTTGAACAGTTCACCATATCTTCTGGAAAGATGATCATGCTATTGTTTGATGCCTGCAAAAGAGTTCCAAGAGGTAGCTTTTCTTGTTGACCATATATTGAGTTAAACTAAAAGGGAACGTATGAAATTGGACATAACTAGATTTAGCATATGAAAAAGTCTCTAACAGTGAATATCAAGGTCCACCATTATTGCAAATCCTCAACTAGGCAACTTAGAGTCTACCAGTCTACCTATTTCACTCTGTTAAGCCAAGACCCAAAATAAGAAATGACAGGCCTAGAGCAAGACGACGAATTGCATGGATCAATCCCCATATTTATATCTGCACACCAAAAACTTACCTTGAATTCTGACAAACATAAACACCTTCCAAGTGAGCTAGGGAGTTCCTTAAGCTGATTGTTTGAACAATCAAATCTGAAAACACCACATGTATTATTAACTAGGTAAACATAATCAGTAAACTCACCCTTCCAACAAAGAAGCAGTTTTGCAATAAACTTGGTTTGGACAAAATGAAAAAGCACATATAGCCAACCTCAAGCAGTTTCCACTGGAGGCAAAATACCAAAAGCATAATAAAATAAGCACAACATTTTACGCGGGTGGTAAGTGACAAGTTACAAATTTAAATAATGTACAGCCTGTTTCAATGTCTGTCCAAGAAAAAATATCAATACACTAGGAATAAATAAAGACATACATGTATTTCTATAAAAGTAGATCAATCATGCGCAACTAAGAGCATCTCCAATGGAGTGTAAAACAAATGTGCCAATGCCAAATTTTGGCATTTGAGGGGAACAATTGCTCTCTAATGGGGTGCTATCTTTGATGACAAATTTAGCAAATGCTATACTTGGTAGCAAATCTGCCCTTAAATTTGGCATTTGTTTGATTGTTATTCATTGGATGTAGGTGCCTTAATCTTTTCACCTAATCCTTACAATTTTTGTCATTTCTAAATTATTTAACTACTAAAACTTTACTTTTATGAGTTTCAAAGCTAAATAATGATGATAAAAGGTAGCCATAGCATTACAAACAACATTAGATATTGGAACACAAACTCTCAAATATGCTACATTCACACTTTTTTTGAAACATATATAGCATTAGTGTTGACATGTTGCATATACAATGGAAATGGCATAAGAGCATCGCCAATGCAGTGCCAAATTAATATGCCACATGCCAAATTTTGGCGTTTGGGTAGGAAAAGTTAAACTAGTCTCCAAAGCAGTGTTCTTTTCTGTTGCTAAATTCGACATATTGTATCCTTGATGCCAAATTTGGCATAATGTATAGCGTGAGTCACATTTTCACATTTGATTCCTATTGGTTGATAGTTTTGTTGACATTTTTATTTAATAATCACAACCTTTCCATTTCAAATTATTTAAAACTTAAAAGCTTACTTTTACAAGTTCTAAAGCTTAAAACTTACTACAAAAAAATAAAAATATAACATTTCAATAACAACATGCATTAGAGGACAAAACAGAGCAACATATCAAACATGTCATTTTTTTTCACACTTTTTTGTGCCAATTATGGAATTGACACTAGTATTTTCATTCGAGATGGTCTAAGGAGAACAAAGAGACAAAAGGAAAAGCCCAAAAGAAAAGAGTCAGCCGTACTTGACAAGAGAAGTTGCGGAGCCAATCTCCTCCGGTAATTGTAGTATCGAATTGAAGGACAAATCCAGTGATTTCAGCATGGGAAGCCTATTTACAAATCACAATCCAATTTAAGAAATCACAAAAACAAAAAAAACAAA
>JAFMPE010102085.1:0-13317 GCA_024759925.1 Ficus religiosa
AAAAAAAAAAAAACTATTCACAAACTTACATTCCTCAGTAAAAAAACAACAACAACAGCAGGAAAAAAAAAAAAAAAGCAGCAACAGCAGCAAAAGTTAAAAAAAAAAAAAAAGAAAAACAGCGGCAACAACAGCAAAAAAAAAAAAGAAAGAAAGCAGCAGCAAAAAAGGAAAAAAAAAAAAAACAACGGCAACAACAACAAAAAAAAAACAAAAAAAAAAAAGCAGCAACGGCCACAAAAGAAAAAAAAAAAAAAAAGGCGGCGGCGACAACAAAAGTAAAAAAAAAAAAAATTCAGTCAATGCAGGTCAACCACATCCTTTTAGTTATATATATAATATAATGTTTCAAAATGGGACAAATAAAAAAAAGGTTTTTTTAGACATACTGCAAAATGTAGTCTAGTTACGGAAATTGAAATACAACTAAAAACTAAAAATGTTTTATAAGTAGCAAAATATTAAATCAGTAAAATAATTAAAATAAAATTTTATGGTATAAAACTTGAAAATCATTATAATAATTACTACGTGATTGTACTATTTCAAAAAAAAAAAAAGTACTTCATTTTTGATCCCTAGATCATAAGTTCAATCTATTTTAGTCCCTGATCTTTATAACATTTAAAAACCACTTACATCTTCAAGGTGATCCATTTTAGCTTTCATGAACCTTTCACTCCTTGTCCTTTTTCAGAATGGTAAGGCCATAAGCACCCATTTATTAAAGTTTTAAAAGAAACTAGGTTCGAGTTTCGAACATGGAACCTATCGAAACCCTCCATCCCCACCCGCTAAATGAGCGAAACGGGGGTGGAGTGGATTGAACCCGTGCTTCTCGCATGATAAGCAAGCACTCTAACAGTTGAGATACGCAAATAAACCTTTCATTCTTGGTTTGCTATTCGTTACAGGAAAACAGATAAACAACTCAGCCAAGTTCCTCTGCGGCGATAAACCGGGGAAACAAACAAAAATTCCAGCCTGGCTCAAATGGAAACATAGACATTTCATTCACTACGTTTCTGCATGTCCTACAAACTGCAAAAATGTAAAAAGAAACAGTTCCCCAACTCAAAATAAAACTGATCCTACATTCCAAAAATTTATATATAGGGAATTGTTTTACATCTGTAAGACGGTCTGCTAAGACGACAAATGGTGACCTAATCAACCTCCATTCCAGAAATCGATTCATCTAAAATCGTCTGAAGCTCCTTCAATCTTTGCTTCGTCAATGCAATGCAATCCTGCAACCACAGAAATCTTTCACATCAGAATCCAGTTGATAAATTCAGCTGTTTATGGTTTCATAAGCATTCCTATCGAGCTCATTACTTCAAGTTTTGAAGTGAGTAGGCTAACCTGAACAGATGATGTGAAGGCAAGAACTGGTCCACCCGGTTTGTAAAGGGACACAAGTTGATCAGACGTATCCAAAACCACGGTTACGACGGTTTCGAAGATAGACTCTTCCTCTGCAGTAGGGTCGGCCAATATGTATTTCTTGTGAAGTATGCATGTCAAGGAAAATGGAATCCTGTTTAAACGTAGCTTTCTTTTCTCTTTATTGACTACATCTTTTTCTCCATTTTCCTCAGACACAACTATCAGTTTTCCCTCGTCATTCATAGAAACTACAGGAATCTGCACTAAAAGGCACAAAACACAGAATAATAAGTCGGTGTTCAAGATGAAGCAACAAAAGTTTTCATTCAGAACATAAACGCCGTGTGATTTGAACTACATAAGCAATATATCACCCAAATGGTAACAACATGGAACAACTTGGTGATTTAAGGGAGAGGATGATTCCTATCATTTCGTTTTTTCTCTTCTTGATAACAACATTTACATTTCCTTTTCTTCCTGTGAAATGTGAACTAAACAAGTAATCACCATTTAAAATTTAAATAATGAGTGGATGTCAAATAAAGCAACGTTAGCTATAACAAAGAAAGCAATTAAATTCCAACAATCTTAAAGCTTCTCATATCTCTGAAAATTACATATCTTTCCATCTTGAACTGATATATATATATTCTCTCAATTTTAACAGATATGGAGGCTGAAAAGTTTTAAACAATATACTTGTCTTAACCACAACTCCAGTTGGACGTATATGGGTCAGTTTTACACATTGCATTATGCCAGATCTTTACACTCAAGGTTATTCATGATACAATATGATGAAAAGGCGACAATTCTTACAATGAGAGAATGCAGCAACGGCTGATAGCAATGCAACATCAAAAAGAGAACCATCAGCGTCCAAACAATATATGTCCTGCAAGAGCAAAATCACGCTTACTACATAACTCCTATATCCATTCAAAAGCAGTTACTGCTTTGCCAATCAACTTGCTTGAGAAAAACATCGAGTACACAAAAGTTTGAAAGCTAAGATTATTTCATGCATTCATTTCAGGCAAACCAAAATGGGTTAACTAGAAGCAAATGTTATCAAAATTTATCGTATCAAGGCTATTAAAAATGTTGCAAATCGTTACCAGGTAAGCCATCCAAGCAGCCTTTCCACTAACCAATGATAAATCCTTCAAATCAATCATGCCAGAACTGCAACAGCCATGACACAAGTAAACAAGATAGGGTCATTAGAACCTCTCGAACCAAGATTTGAACTAAAAACTGAAGTTATCCCTTTGGCTAAAATACTTTTAAAAAAATGATTAAGCAACAAACTTTGAACAGAGAAATGCATGACATGCCTTAAAATAGTATCAGACAACTGCTTCGACACAACTGGCGCTGCCTCAGCTGGCCTACCCGGCCTAACAAGCGGAGAACAAATTGGAGGCATGTGGAACTCAATCACTGAAAATATCAAACTAAATGTTGACACCAGTAAATAGAAGGGAACAACAAGAAATGTAGTGAACGATAATTAAGTTAAACCGTGTACAAGCTATGCAAACTCAACCTATGCATCCCTCATCCGGCGACTCCTTCAAAGGGGTCATGACCTCCATTTTTATAGCAGCCAACATGGTCTATAACACCAAAAGAGAAAAATAAAATAAATAAATAAATAAAAAGAAAAGGTTACAAGACCCACATCTCATTTACACATCGAAACTTGCAAAAACACATCAAAGAGATAGAAGCCATTACGGTTAAACCAATCTTAGCCAATGCTGACCCATCGGCAGATGCAACAGCCCCTGCAGTAAAAAGGGAAAACCATGCTCTTCGGTTAAATAAGAAGAATTCTATGGCAAGGTATAAAATACATTACCAGTACGACATTGTTTTTAACCATCACCCTTTATCAATTTCTGCTAAATTATCATGGTTTTCTTAATCTAGTTCGATTTTGATATTATCTGACGGTTAAAAACTATGTTCTATTCTAGGAATTGTTCCCAAAATTAAGTGCAAAACAAGGAAAAACTAAGATTAGCCCATAAAATCAAACATGATAAAAAATTCAACAAACCTAGTGCTATAGTCGTATCTCTTGCTTTCCCAAGAGCTCTACCATCGGGCCGAATCGATTCGGCGAGATGACGCTCGTAGAATCGAAGAGGGAAAAGTCGCCGGAAAGCATCCACTTCCATTTCTGATGACAAATCCCCTGAAGCATTTGAATATCCCATTCCCAAACCTCCATCTTGATTCTGCTCTTGTGCACTTCATCACACAGTCCAAAAAAAAAAAAAATTGCATTTTTGTTCAACGTAATAACATGAAGGAAAAAAAAAAAAAAAACACTCCAGTAAAAATATTTTAAAAATATATGGAACTGGGATATTCAAACTGCGTACAAATAAATCGAAATTGCAAAATAAGCTCGAAAATGGTTTACGAAAAAAAAAAATACAGTAAAGAGAAATGATTATGAATTAATGAAATGCAAAATCCATTGCAGAGAGTTGGATTTGAGTCAATGAATCAGCAAAAATACCCCCAAAAATGAAAATTGACGACTTTAGGATAAACACACACACATACACACACGTAAATATATATATATATACATAGAGAGAGAGAGAGAGAGTTTTGCTTACTGTGATTGAGAGACCATTGTGAGCCGGAGACCGCAGAGAGAGAGAGAGAGAGAGACTGGTTGTGTAAGAACGACGGTCCGATTTGGGGTTTAGGGGGTTTTGGGAAAACAAATAAAGTTACAAATTTAATAATTTTACCCTTAAAAAAGTATTAATTTATAATTGGGTTCCCTGAAAAAGGTTAGTCGGGTTAGTCGGGTTAGGCATATTCGGGCTTTTTGAACCCGTTTGGTTGGTTCACTCCAACCAAACATTTCCAAATGTAATGTTTTTTCTTCAAAAAAATAAACACAATTTCACTGTATGTATGTCGAAATCTCTTTTAAAAACACAATTTAAAAGTTCATAACTTTATTATTTCAAATCAAAATTAGATTATTTTTTAAAAATTACTAGAATGACGATAGGAACGAAACATATCCATATTGCTATTTATTTTTTTCAAATATGTTTCACATTTTTATACTTTTTAACTCTAAACAATTTATTTTTAATCAAACATATATTTTCAAAACTCAACCAAACTCTAATCAAAATATCTCTAAAACTCCAACTCAAGTGGACACTCCAAAATGAGGCCTTAATACTTGTGTCTAGACCACAATACATCCCATTTCAAGTCCATGAATATTTAAGATTACTAGATTTTTAAGGTTATTTTTATAATAATAAAGATTTTAGTTTAAATTAACTTTTTATTATTTCAACTAGTACCTAGTCAGTCTAAAATGGAAGGAATATGTGGATGTTTCTGTTAACAATTTAAAGTTCAAAGGGACTAAACATTCATTTTCAAAGTTTGGAGCGTAAAGTTACAAAGGTACTAAAGTTTGGGGGATAAAAAAAAATTTCCAAATCTCAAACGGGTGAAATATGATAGAAAGGATGTTTTTACTAATAGTTTAAACTTCTGGGAGGTTTTTGCTAATGTTTTAAAGTTTGAGAGTTGTTAACAATAGTTTTAAAACTTTTTTTTTTTTGGGGGGGGGGGGGGGTGCTAAAGTTACAAGAACACTAATTTCAGGGGTAAAAATAAAATTTGTTTGAGTCCCAAGAGAGCGAAATATGACCTAACATGTATTTTTGCTAATAATTTAAAGTTCAAGTAATGATTTTCCTAACAGTTTAACATACAGGGGGAGTTAGTACTAGTTTTTAAAGCTCGAGGGCTAAATAAAATAAAATTTGTCCGTACTTTTATTTAAAAAAAATGGGTAATTAAGTGGTTTAGTCCTTTAACCATATATTTTGTTATTTTGGTTCTAAATTTTTAGTTTTGAAAAATTAATCCCCCTAAACCTTTTTCTTTTTTCTTTTTTTTTTTTTTGACATTTTAGCCATTAACACCAAAATTAATGAAAGATTTTGGAAATTTAATATGGATGATAATGTGCCAATTTTTTTTTTATAAATTAAATTTTACAGAAATAATTATACGAAATGTAAAATGTCCTTTTTATTATTATTAAAATTTGAAAAGTATTTTGCACTTAATGTAACAAATTCCTAAAAATTCACACTTATTGTGCTATATAAGGATGTCATTATCTCAATTGAATTTAAAAAATCTTTCGTTAATCTCTTACCCATATTTAAAAGAGTAAATAGATATTTTGGTCTTGCCTCCAATAAATGTCACATGGCAGCCACGTAAGCGCCATGTTGATGATTATGTGGTGACACAGTCAACGTCACATGACATTTTTTTTTTTGTTTTTTGTTATTACTTTGTTTGTCTCTTCCGCATGTGCGAAGTGTGTGTAATAAAACTAGTTTTAGCATAAATGATCAAAATTATTGAAAAAACAAAAGTTTGGAGATAAATTAATCAGAATTAAAAGTTTAAAGATCAAAATAACATAAATTGTATTGTTTGAAGACTTAAAACTCAAAAATAAATAAATAAATAAAGACATAATTAACAAGTGAATTAAGCAACACAATAGCATACATATATAATCTTTTTTTTTTTTCTTGAACGTACATATATATTAAAAACATTAACACAAACGACCACGTATATAAGGTTTTAACTCATTTATCGTGGTTCTAAGTATAACTTAGAGGTAATTTCACATAAAACTCCATCAATAAGTATTAGAGTTCGAATTCTTCTTCAGCCAACATTTTGACTGATTGAAGAACTACCCGTAAACATTACTAACACCATGCCAAGCAAAGTTCTTGACAAGAAGAATCACAAAAACGCCAGAGATCACAAACCAGCTAAGAAACGGCAAGTCGTTTCGCGATTCCATACTCAAGTGGACAGCCAAAGTCGCCGTCACTTCGAAGATCGAGTAATGATAACCCGGCCGAACCAGATTCACCACAGCAAGAGCGTCAAGGGTCAACAACAACCAAGTTATCATCGACGCAACTTCAGGCGACAAATAAAAATATGATTCCCCTAAACGACGGCTCCGGTCATATCGTCCGGCAAATACCACCCATTGCAGGAGTTGGGAAGTGAGGATCATGACCGCCACCTCCCCCAGCGACTTCAGGGCCAAGTGGGCCCGGTACCGCCGGAGAACGGCGTCGAAGAATGGGGAGAAGAGGAGTCCACAGAGGAAGAGCTCGTGTAAAGAAGTCACGACGCAGAAGAAGGTGATCTCCAGATAATTATTTGTATTGTTATTGAACGTCTTCATGTAAATCTGTGTTTGCCTGAAGAAGCCGAAGGCACACAAGAAGCTTACCTGGCTGAGCAGGGACCAAAAGATGCGGTTTCTTGTCACGCGTGGGTGGTGGTTTTCATAATCATTTGATGCCAACCTTAAAAATTGAAAGAAGAAAATCAAAAGGAATAATATAAATATAAGAAAATTAGGGCAAATTACTAGGTTGATCACTATATTTTTAAGTTTTTGCAACTTTAGTCTTTATTATTTATTTTTGATAGTTGGAATGATTCTAAACTATTAAAAGCGTTGCTATATTAGTCATTTCCATTCATTTTTTTGAAGTAATCCGTTATTTAGCATCATTTTTTTAATCAAATTATTAACGAATTCATCCAAAAATTAACGGAAATGATTATTGTGATAATATTTTAATAGTTTAGTGTCATTCCAACTACCAAAAAAAAAAAAAATATTAGAGACCAAAGTTGCATAAACTTAAAAGTTTATATATTAAATGAGCAATTTACCCAAAAATTTAATTACGTGTTTCAACAAACGTGTCTATGAATACGAGAGAGAGAGACAGAGAGATTTCACTAGGCTTATGGCTGATTTATTAGGATCATGCAACTTATCCGATTTTAGATATTATAACTTATATTTACATAGATTTTCATTCATAATGCTCCTTACTAGTAAATATTCTATCAATTCTTAGTCCTAGACGAATCATGTTAAACTTTTTTTCTTGTCTTCTCCCTTCTATTTCTTATCTAATATATTTTTTATTTTAGATAAATACCATGAATGAGCTTCATATAATACAAATATTTATAATTACAGAATCAATTAAATTATCCAATATTCCAATATTAGTAATAGAAATAAGTTGGAGAATGCTTTTCTTTTACATCCCCGATCCCCAAAACATTCTTACTCCCTACCCCTACCTCCTCTTAAGGAGAAGTGGGGCTAGGGGTCAGAGATTCTTCATTACTATCATCATTCTCCTTCTAATATGACAACTTATTGCAAATTATGAATTTATAGCAAATAAATATTGTAAAAATTCACTAAAATTTTAACCAAACTAATTTAAAGGTTTTACAAAATCTTAGTAACAAATTTATATGTAAAACAAAAAAACTTGTGAAAAAACATAACAAATGAAGTTTTAAAACTAAAGCAATCAATAACGTACAATTAACAAGTGGAAGACACAGAAACGCCAATTCTCCTCCCTTGTTTATTACTAATACTATATGTCATATAAGAAAAAATAAACATAACATATGTTAATTGGGTAAAGACGGGATTGGGAGTGCTTCTCTGTCCCCATCATCATCCCCGCTCTATCCCAATTCAGGATTAGATTTTATCCCCATGATTCTCATTTCTGATTGGTGATCCCCACCCACAAATTAAGTCTGATCCTACGGAAAATAATATCATCCCCATGCAAAATTATAAAATCTGCTTACATTCTTAGAGACTTGCATATATGAAAATAAACGCAAATATTTACTTTCCCTAATACCTTATAGTATCATTTTCGGTCGAGTGGTTATCATCATCTGCCACGAGGAGTATTGTTGCGTCGTCGTTTGGTTGGGCTGTCGTGGGCATAGGAGACAACTCAATACTCATAGTTCGAGAATGAATATGTGTGTGTGTGTGTGTGTGTGCTGAAGAATATGTATATGTGTCGGCTTTTCCGTATGATATATATATGTTTTTGGGTGTGGCTGAGGGGGAGAAAGAGAATTGCCTTTGGAAAGATATATAGTAATATATTTAACCCACTGTAGAAGGATGGAAAAGAGAAGAAAAGAATTTAAAAAACAAAAAGGTTTGCATGACATGCACGTAAAGGGGAGGAAACGCATAAAGTAAATTATGCGCCAGAAAATCAGTCTAGCCGCACATGAAAGCAAGGAGAAAAGAACCGAAACTTGGCTTGAATAATGATATTAGAATCATTTAATCTAATATTTCATGAAGGACTTGACACATCGTAATGGGAATAATTGATGAAGTAATTTAAGAAGATCAAAGAAGAAGCTTGTTCACGTTTCTTGGTTAATTAGTATTTTTTTTTTTGACTAGGGTAAATTGCTCACTGACTCCCTAAATTTTATTTAATCTTATACAATTTTGGTCCCTGATCTTTTTTTTTTCCTTAGCTGGAATACCCCTAAACTATTAAAATGTTGGTAAAATAGTAATTTTCATTAATTTTTGGACAGAATCTATTAGTACCTTGGTCAAAAAGTGATGCTAACTAACGAATTCCAGCAAAAAAAATAACAGGAAGGACACTGTAATAACATGTTGAATAGTTTATTATCATTAAAGCTACGAAAAAAAAATATGGAATGCCTCTAAACTAGTAAAATGTTGCTAAAATAGTGATTTCTATAATTTTTGGATTCAATCTATTAGTAATTTGGTCAAAAAATGATACTAATAGATACTCCATCCAAAAATTAATGAAAATAACTATTTTAGAAATATTTTAATAGTTTATGGACATTTTAACCATGAATAAAAAGATCATGGATCAAAATTGCATAATGTTAAAAATTTATGAACCAACCTAGCTAATATTTTACCCTTTTAATTGATAAAATTATCTTTAAATTATGTCTCGAAGGTTGCAATCATAATTATTATTTAACCTAATTGATAGCATAAGATCATGTCAAATTTCGCATATATTGCATTGCAGTCGTTATTTTCACATCAAGTAAAAGTGCAGGACTACTTTTTATGTTCCTCGTCACAATGTCATAAAAATAATATATCATATATATGTATTGGAAATGTCTCAAATCTATCGATTAGTAACATTAAATTTGTAATCTTGTAATTAATAATGGATTTAAATGTAATTTTCTATTTAAAATATTGTAATATAGTGTTATTTAGAATTATTAGTGTAAAGGATGATTGTATACTAAAAAGTGTTATATTAAAATCAAATGGTTGTTACAATAATATGCAAAAAAAAAAAAAAAAAAAAATGAAGCTGTTAATGATGTTTTATAAGGGTGTCGGATATGAGAGTATGTCATATATATATATATATTCTTTCTATAAAAGTAATATTTCTTTCTTTCTTTTTTCTTTTTTAAAAATCTATATAGGTAGCTGTTTTGAGTTCTCTTTGATAGAGAGTACACTGATCTGAATAGAAATAGTGCGAAACATTATTCCTGGGTAATTTTTCAATGGCTACAACCTCATGTCATTATTCATCTTATTTATATAGATCAAATAATATATTTGGCTCACGTCAATTTATATTGTATGAAACAGTTTAATTTATATTGTAACTGATGACATATGTATAATAATATATCGATCGTCCCTTTAATTTTATAATTTATGCTAGCACGCATTAATTTTACAAGTCTTGGTAAAGTTCCAATAAATCCTGATCTTCTGAATAAACATTTACTATCTTTCAAAAAAGAAAAAAAGAAAAGAAAAGAAAAGAAAAGAAAACGAACTTTACTCTTGGGGAGTATATATATTTCGTGTATCAATTAACTATGCGTATAGTTATACAAATTGAATTCATTTAGATGTGTACAATCAAAATACAGCTCCTCCAATGATCGGTTACAAACAAGACTTTCACATCTGACTCAATTATAAGATGTATAGTTCAAATTTTCGTATCCTAAACTCAAGTAACCACATGCAACTCCTCCATATTTGAGATGCGAACATTGACCAAACTTGACAAATATTGAAGCCGTTCGGAGAAAGCTTATTGTTGATGTACCAAGCTCCATCATATGTGTCATGATCTCTCAATGAAACTTGGCTACTAAAAACTAAAGTTTTCGATCACGTGCTGCTAGATTAGAGAAAATATTTATGTATATAATGTCAAACCTTTGATATGGAAAAAAAAAAAAAAAAAAAACCTTTCACTGCTGAGTATCTAGCTAGTTTGAATCCCCAACCCTTGACTTTAAAAAATATATATACACACAAAAATAATGTAACGACGTTCATGAAACACATAAAATTATGTTACATATGTACATTAATCATTTGATATGCCAACCTGTGGAGATAGAAAATTAAAAAAAAAAAAAAAAGGTTTAAGGAGCTTTTACTGTTTTATCGTACTAGTAAAATAAGTTTTTTAATTTAAATTTTTAACAGTCAATTTTATGAGTATCCACATTAAAATATACATCATACAACATAAAAGTGCTCTTATTCGTAAGTCAAACTGTTAAACTTTAATTTAATATTAAAAAAAAAATTGTTCTACTAAAAAGACGGAAAAAAAAAAGGCCCCACAATATAAATGCCTGGGTTCAATATATCTATCTCCTTCATATTTTATATCTCTTGTACACAATAAAAATTGCTAAAGTGCCACGGCTACGTGTCTTTAATCATTTGATGCCAACCTGCAAAGAAAATATTAAAAAACAAAAAGGGTAATGTCATATTGTCAATATTTCACTAAGTTGGAAGCACACAATGAAATCATAGTGCTAATTCTTGCTTAAAGTTATATATAAACAAGAACAACAGGAAAACGCGGCATTAGTTCCCTTGGGAATTAATATATATATGTGTGTGTGTAACAAAGCCATTTTTTCAAATTCAAATTGAGCATTCAAAAGAGAAGGGAGAAATCCTCTCCAAGATAAATGACAAAAAGCAAGCATGACAACACCGAACCTTAGTTCGCGCCATATTTCACGACCTTTCCCTTGATCATTAGTGCACACTAGATCAGCAGACGCGGCATTAACATTCCCAAAGCCATCCATTCCAAGCAGATTTGCGAAAATAGTCGCCATCTCTGCTCAAATAGTAGTTGCCACATTTAGAGTTGGAACTCTAGAGCAAATTGCATTTGAAGGAGAAGGATACTCTGAGCTACATGAGTACAAGTGTTGCAGCATATTTATCTCTAGAGTTGGTGATGTTGATGTTAGACATTTCGGTGCCTCCGTTTATTCCTAGTTTGAAATCAAAGAAAGCATTTTGAAAAAGAAATGTTTTTTTTTTTTTTTTTTTTGGGGTCTTAGATGGACATTGTTTTTGGTAAATCAGTTTTCAAGGTCCAGCATAGGATGAACATATGATGAAACTGGTTTCTAGGCTAAAATCAATTGGAACAAACGCAGAGCAAGGTGGTTCCGGCACAAGCTAAGGAAGATCCATGGAGAGGGAGGTGACGGATTACCGAGTAAATAAGTGCTACTAATTTGATCAATTCTCTCGCTTTAATTAGTTGTTAAGTTTTACATTTTTTTTAGCTGAAATAATTATAGTTTTTCATGATCATAAAGAAGAAAGGCCTGCATGCAAATTGTTTTTTTTTTTTTTTTAACCCACAAAATCACCGATAGACTATTCTTGCAACCATATGTGAATATGGATTTTGTGGAGCAATCATTAATCTTAACCATATGATTTAAATTGGATGGCATTTAAAAAATGAGTATAACATTATAACTCCAAAAATTTTTATGCTGTATTCAGTCCATATAATATGGACGGTTAGATTTAACAGATATGCCATATTTTTAATAGCTTAGAAAGTAAATAGTAGGTTTTAAAATATTTTAAGTAAATAACATATTTAATTATAACTAATTTATCTATATAAAATAATTAATAAATAAATAATTTATTTATTTATTTATTTTAAAACCAGCTATTTGCCTTTTTAAAATCATGTCAATATGGACAAAGCCAGTTAAGGTTGAGGAAGGCTCCTTTAGGCTTCTTTATTTCTTTTTTAAAATCATAACGTTACATCCATTTTTCTTGTTTGGCCCCCACTCTTCTAGAATTTTCTAATTCCAAATTTATATGCTGAATATTTTAAAAGATTTCATTTATACCCCTAGCTTTGATCTAAAATTTGCTATTTTGTCTCACCTAAAATTTTTAGTTCTAAATTTGTACAAACTGTTTTAAAAGGTTTCATTAGCAATCTTAATTTTTACTTTTAACTATAGAGATTTTCTACGATAAGACTTCTAATTTTGAATTACTGATAAGAACTATTTTTTTATGAAAGATTTTGGAAGTTTAATGTGGATGATAATTTGCCAAATTTTTTTTTATAAAATTAAATTTTATAGAAATAATTATACTAAATGTAAAATGTCCTTTATTATTATTATTATTATTATTAAAATTTAAAAAGTATTTTGCACTTAATGTAACAATTTCCTAAAAATTCACACTTATTGTGCTATATAAGGATGTCATTATTTCAATTGGATTTAAAAAATCTTTCGTTAATCTCTTACCCATATTTAAAAGAGTTAATATATGTTTTGGTTTTGCCTCCAATGAATACCATGTGGCAGCCACGTAAGCGCCACGTAGATGATTATGTTGTGGCACAGTCAACACCACATGGCATTTTTTTGTTTTGTTTTTTACTATTGCTTTGTTTGTCTCTTCCGCATGCACGAAGCGCGTGTAATAAAACTAAGTTTAGCATAAAGGATCAAAATTATTGAAAAAACAAAAGTTTGGGGATAAATTATTCAGAATTAAAAGTTTAAAGATCAAAATAATAGAAATTGTAGTGTCTGAAGACGAAAAACTCAAAAATAAATAAATAAATAAAGACATATTTAACAAGTGAATTAAGCAACACCATAGCA
>JAFMPE010102196.1:9635-22951 GCA_024759925.1 Ficus religiosa
GAATTATGCAAAATCATACGTGTATGTGTGTAAACGAGGTCAAAACACCCAGAATATGCTAATGGATTGTTGTTTACCTTAGATGACTGCTAAGTTGGTGATCAGAGTTTTGAGCTTGCCCAGATCATTTTGACCAGTTAAATGTTTGTGTAAATGAAAGTTTTTTCATAATTAAAACTGTTTTTTGCTGAATTTTTGTGAAAGGTCTGGTTTGTTTAACTAGTAGTAGAGAACATGTTCAAAGAAATCCGGTGAATCTTTTTTGCAGAACTTTCTCATTCCGTTGGCCGCGGCGATTTGATTGTTAAAGCATCATATTTTGTTTGAAAACAATTTTGATTTGACGAGAGTACAAGCTACTTTCTTGGCCTGGATTTGTCTCTTTTTGAATGTTTGTTATAATTATTAGTTGAATTGCAGCAGAAGGGTTGATAGAAAGAAATTATTTGATCCAACCTTAGCCATCATGGATCAGCAAGGCCATGGACAACGGGCAACGATGGCGGGGGTTGGTAGTGGAGCTCAGGCGTCGTACACTGTAAGCCCGTATCAGTCTAACAAGATGATGATGCCTTCTGGTCCGGGATCAGCCGGTTTGTTGCAGAACCCGAACCAGCCTGCAGGTCCCTCTGCCTCTCCTCAGCTTGCGCAACACCAGCTCGCTTATCAGCACATCCATCAGCAACAACAAGAGCAGTTGCAGCAGCAGCTCCGTAGCTTTTGGACGAGTCAGTATCAAGAAATCGAGCAGACGAGCGATTTCAAGAACCATAGTCTGCCTCTGGCCAGGATCAAGAAGATTATGAAGGCTGATGAGGATGTGAGGATGATATCAGCTGAGGCTCCGGTCATATTCGCCAGGGCATGCGAGATGTTCATCCTAGAGCTGACGCTGCGTTCTTGGAATCACACGGAGGAGAACAAGAGGCGGACGCTGCAAAAGAACGACATTGCAGCAGCCATCACAAGGACAGACATATTCGATTTTCTGGTTGATATTGTCCCAAGGGAGGATTTGAAAGACGAGGTGCTTGCATCCGTTCCTCGAGGGACTCTCCCTGTTGGAGGACCAGCTGAAGGTGTTCCTTACTACTATGTGCAGCCTCAGCATGCTCAGCAGGTTGGTCCGCCGGGGATGATTGTGGGGAAGCCTGTGATGGATCAAACGGTGTACGGCCAACAGACTCGCCCTTATATCGGTCAGCCGACGTGGCCACATCAACAGCAACCTCCCACTGATTCTTAGAGTGGAGAACTATGACTTGGAGGACATACTTGAAAGAGAATGTGAATTTAGTGTATCATAGTGTTTGTGCCACTTTGACTTGGAGGACATACTTGAAAGAGAATGTAAATTTAGTGTATCATAGTGTTTTTGGCCCGTTTGGCAGAGCTTTGCAGGGTCAACTCTCAAATAGTACTTGTCTTGATAGAATACAAGTTCAAAAAACACTTTAAAAATCGTCAAGTAATACACATAGATGGTGGTTGTTGTTGATGCATGATAAAAAAAGCCCTGTTTAAAGGTGTCTGTTTGTACCGTAGATAATCCTTATATATCTATCTTTAAAATTGAAAAGGTCTTCTCCTCGTAAATTATGTCAAATTTTTTTTTTTTTTAATCATGCCTTACCTAATGACATGATTGATATGCTTGGCAAAAGATATATCAGCCAAACACTCCTTTCCAAAGAGGACCTATATTGTTTGTCCTTTTTCTCATGCCGTGGTGAAATGAATGAGAAGATATTTCTACCACCTTCGATAAAGTTTTTGCTAATTTCTCTTCCATGGCCCATGACAGAAACTCATTCAGAGAATTCTATTATAAGATATGAAAAATGACCCTACCAATAGGTCGTAATTCCAAACCATCAAATTACATCTACTTCATATCTCAATTCGATGATTTAGAGTCGTGTCCCATGATATGAAAAACTACCGACAAGACGTAGTTCCCAACCATGAGGTTGCATTTACCCGAACCCGACGGTTTAGAATTGTATCGCGTTTTTGGTACCCTATCATGAATTCCTCTTTAATGGTCTCTATGTTGCCAGATCACTAGTTGGAAACTTAGGAGGATTGCGAAAGAGACTAGTGTCGGTAGAAGATGGTTTACGTGTGGTTGGAGAGCCAAGCAAAACTATGAAAGGTTTTGGTTGACACCACCCATTTTTGTCCTCTTTGGAGTCCAGTTTCTGGTTTCTAAGCCTCACTGTTTTCCTCCTTTGTCGAGTTCTACAGGTGGAGTCTCAGTTAGCATCGTCAGGCGTATTTTAATTTTATCTAAAACGACAACGAAAAGAGTCTTAATTCTGATTTCATGAGTCATTATTATATTTGTCATCTTCTAGAGAACGATTTAGATCTTCCCTCTCGTACTCGTCTGGTTTTTGAGACATCATTCCATTTTGCACACAGAGAGAGTCCTTCTTTTTACAAGAGAAAAGAAAATTTGTATTATTATTATTGTTGTTGTTGTCGTTATTATTTCGCGAGGAAGACAACTACTCAACAGCATCAGTTGACCGGACAAATATCCTCCAAACTGCAATGGAGAAAATAAAAACTTCAGAGGAAGCTCCGAAGACTCTTATAAGAGTTCCTTGTTTTGGACAAAGGAAAGTTATTTACCTTCTTCCCAAGCACTCGATGATATCAGTGGTGAGGGTTGATCTTTTCTTATCCTCGAAAGTGAGCGAAGCGGCCTTCCTCAACAAGGTTGATCCAGCAATGCAACCCAATATCGTGGGATTCTTTGGACTGTTACAATGCATAATATAAACGTATAAAAATGTCAGTTTGTGAGGCTAGATAATTACGGAACAACGATTTATATAGGATTTTTTGAACTGTTAAACCTTATGCATTTATCCCAATCTGGAGCTACCGTAAGTTTCTGAGCCCAAGAAATGAATACTGCCACACTGGAACAAACAAAAGGGTCCAATCAACCTTAGATACTACGGTTCTGAGTCTTAGAATTCGAGCATCCCTAACTTTTTGACTCCTAATCTAGGGAAACAGTGACTCGTTCCAGTTTCAAATATAAACACTTGCCTTCCAGAAAGTATATCACCCTGGCCGCCACAGCGTCGGGGAGAACCATATATGCTAACTGATTTGACTGCATAATAGAAGGAGATACCGAGATAGTCAATAAATCAATTGTAGTTAAGGAACACCAAATCCAAGCAAGAATAAAAGTGCATATCATCCAAGCAAGAACTTCAAGGACATGTTATCAACACAAGGAACAAAGAGGTACATGCTTACATACCTGTCTTGCCATCAGTAATGAGGTCAGATTTTCCTTTTCTAAGGATCGTTACACCACCAATTCTGACCAAAAAGGATTTTGCACTTCAGTAAGCATAAGTTACATAAAAATGAAATCCAATCACCAACAGAGCTACGCAATAAAGAAACTGTAAATTTCACGTGCTGGCTGCATAATCTTGTAAAGGACACGGTGCCTAAAATGTCCTTAGAACTTCTCTGACGACACCGACATTATCAAGACCCAATAGCTGAAATGTAGGTGCTGATGAAGACCTGAAAACATGCTTTTGATATAAAGGAATCTTCAAAAAGAAAGAAACTCACTGTTTGGCAAGAGATAGTAATTGCCCATGCGCATCTTCGTCATTTACTTCACAATTTAATACTTTCTGTACTAGGCGCTTGTATTCATTTATATTAGGGGTCAGGACAGCCAAGGGATAGCCACTAACAAGATCAAGAGAATTCGTAACAAGAAAGAGTCCATCCTGGGAAAGACCACGCATCAGTTAACTAGTTCAAAGGCAAAATGCCACACTAAAAATCCCACATAGAAATTGAATCATAAAGTATGTGTCTTTTGGTTACATACCCCATCTACAAGAATTGGGACATTAGATTCTCTTGCGTGCTTTATGATTTCACTCACACAGTCCTGAACACATCAATCAATTCTTTGTATCATATAACATGGGATTAGTAAAGGGGGCGCGGGCCATTCGCGGAATATGTGATCAAACCAGATGAAGGTAAGGCAGAGTGAAAGCATAAATAAATTTTTACTACATTAAAAAGTGATGGTATCAACTATTTCCATGGAGAGAACAGTCATTGGTCTTGCATTCAAAACACATAAAACGTAAGGTTAACCTTGGAACCGAACACTACAAGAACCAAAAAAAAAAAAGCATTCAATTTTAAACCCATAACACAGATTCAAGCCAACAAATGATTCAACAAACCGGGAAACTAAAAAAAAAAAATCGTATGCAATCAGGTGTCCATAAAACCAAAATAGTTAGTGTCTTGCAATATAGTGAATGAGATGAGCATGTGAATTAGGAGTCATAAACGAAAACCATAAACTACACGACCTACATCCTTGTCCACAACTGACTGCATCAAGAAGAGCATACCAGAAGGAACGGGTCCCTCCCAAGCCCTGGACCAACTACAAGACAGTCGAACCTTTCCATCCACTTGTCAACCTCAGCAAGAACTTTAGCCGAGATGGAAGCTCTGTCCTCGTCCCTGAAACCATCATTTACAAAAAATTAGCCCCAATAAATAGTGTAAATAGAGCTTCTTTGCAGGAAATAAGAGGGGGGATAAAAAAAAAAAAAAAAAGGATCCACCTCACACTGTAAGATTCTTCTAAAATAGGATGCACAATTATCTCAGGGCTGTAACTTTTTATAACCGGAGCAGCATCTTTTGTACAGAAAACATGGGACAAATCTGCACCCTGGGAGAAAAACACAAGGAAAAAAAAAATACTGAAATGTTCTTTCAATCCAACTAGAAGATCATGTACACGTTCAAAAGTAACCAACAAGAATAATAAAATTAAAAAAAAAAAAAAGGTGCATAGGCACTAACAATTTTTAAAGCAGAAATAGCAGCAAAATACGGAGCGCCAGTATATTCACGACATCCACCTATGACAGCTATTTTTCCTGGTAAACAAAATCATTCAGGAAACAGATAAGCATAATGAAGAGCGATAACAATTGCCATAGGGTATTGAAAATCATCATAGCCGCAACAAGTAGCACTTAAATGAGGAGAAAAGGATAGAATCTAGCCATGAAATTAGAGCCATGATAAAAAGCAGAACACTGGGGATTAGAGGCCAAGAGATTACAAAGCGAGTATTCTAGAGTGAGAACAGAACTCAAAAGTGGGAAAACCAGAAATCTCAACACTCATTCGTCAGCCATTCTCTTCGTTGAAGTTACAAAACAACCTATTCGTAGGCAAACTAGTAAACTAAACCAAAATAAACAAACAACCTTGCTACTGGAAAACGAACTCTAAAAAATAAATTCTTACTTAATAAAAACCAATAAATATTCTATTCTCCCTCTTCTTTATTTCCAGTTCTTGTCTTATGACAAAATAGCAGTAACAGTTTTGCTTAATCATACTCAGAAAAATACAAATCAGTACAACTTACGAACATACATACATTACACATGTGTGGGGTTTATATTATGAAAAGGGTAATTTGCACCAACACATCTTGAGTTTTCATCATTTGCAATTTAAACCTCAAATCCTTAATTTTGCATTTAAGACCCTAAATTTGACAATCCTCGACAATGCAGTCTGATCGATAGCAGACATCCATCGATAACGAGCATCAAAAAATGGACAAAGTTCATGGTCCAAGTTGCGAACCAACAAAAGTTTCAGCTTATTAATGCAAAAAATTATGTCTTTGCACTCATTAATCGACGTTCATTAGCTACTAGACCAGAATTGCAATAGATTTTCAATTTCTGAATCTCATTTGCCAAAGCTAAAAGTTCGGTGTCCAAGTTACCAAAAACCAACAAATTCAAGATGCAGAAAAGTCTAGAAGTAGCAAGATTTTTCTGAGCTTACCCGCTTGGCCCTTGTGTTTACTGTGGTCAAGGGGTGGAGTAATTGCTCTCAGAATGTTCTCAGCATCAGCTTCTGAAGTGGGTCCAGCCATGGATTTCACTCCAAGACACCTTATCAAAAACTCTTGCCTCCTGAAAACAGCTGGAGAAGCCAACATACAACTTCTTGCACTGAACCCAGAATTCACCCCAAGTTTGATTAACATCAATGAGCAAACACCACTGCAAATCATACTCTCTCTAACTGAACCTAGAAACTATAACAACTGAAAATTCGATATTAAGATATTCTTCAATTAAAAAAAAAAAAAAAAAAAACCCCGGAAAAAGCTGAGTTAAATGAGAACTGAATCGGATATTGTTTACATAGATTTACCCAAATATAAGAAATCAATATGTAGGAACCCAATTGAGCAAATTGCAAAGAACATACCTTTTATGGGCAGTTGTTGAATCAACGAGGTACCGTTTAGTTCGAAGAAGAGCTGAATTCTATTTAAGAACTTGCGTTTTAGGTAGATGAAAATCTTGGAACTTGGAAATGAAAAGGAAGCAAGGTTCAGACATTACGTTTCCTCATAAACGACAATTAACGACAAACGACAACGAAATGAAGAGTCTTGTTTCTGAAACAAAAACGACAACAAAATGTAATGAAAGAATGACGCAGAGAAAAGCGCCTGCAGTTGATAAGAGTGCAACCGGTAAGAATATAATGAATACGACAAGAGTAGTTTGTCCTCAAACGACACCCAATCAATAAACGGAAACAACATACGAATCGCAAAAAAGAACTGTAGAAACAAAAAGCAAAATAAAAAAAGACAAGAAATTGAAAGGCGACGACAAGATCTTTGGGACACCAAAAGCATAAACGGCAGGAGGACAAGGAACGACATTCGGCGGCAGAAGAGTAAACGGCAGGAAAGTGATCATAAGACACACGAAGAACTACTCCGAAATTGTAAATGACAGAAAAATTAAAAAGAAGGGAAAGTCAAACTAACAGTTCTTTTCCTAGCGACTCCAAAAGAATGAAGGAGAAGAAAGTGCCAATGAACAAGATAGATGAAAAACGATGACAGGAATAAAACGACAAAGGACGACAAAGGTGAATAAACGACAATGAAAATAAAAACGACAAGAAAGTGAAAAACGGCGACAAGAATCATACGACACGTGAAGAACAACAATAAACAGGCCAAGATCGTGAAGAACGACAAATAAATAAAAAATACGACATGAGAAGCTTCTTCGTTTACGTGAACTAGGTAGGTTACTGGTCGCAGAGAGAGAGAGAGAGAGAGAGATGAGGGACAGAACAAAGATGAATGCGATGAGATCAGGGGTGGTTGTGGTCGGAGCCTTGGCTTTTGGATACTTGACCCTTCAGCTTGGCTTCAAGCCCTTTCTTCAGAAAGCCCAGATCTCTCTAGAACATTCCGAATCCTCTTCTTCAAACCCTGAATCATCTTCACAAAACTGAAACCCACCACCTAATTTTCTCACAACTCTCTTAAATTTAGCTCCTTTTTCTTTTCCTTTTCTCTTTTGTTTCTTGGGTTTTTGTTTTTCGATCGAATTGAAGTCTGGGTCGTCGTCATTTGGTCCTCTGCTCTGAAAGGTATGTGATTTCTTCCCTTTTGTTTTGCTTCAACATTTTGATCTTTTTGTGACTGTTTATTTCGCAATGCTATTCTATCGTTAAACCGAAATTGATATGTAAAGGGTGTTTATATATATATATATATATATATATTTCTCCATCTAGTTAGAAGCTTAGTGGGTTTTTATTCAGATTATCTTGCAGCTTTTTGCTTTTTCTATTATCATGAAAGTAAAAAGTTTGGTTCATATTTTGTTAATGTTTGATTATTTTAAGTCGTTTTCTAAAGCTAGTCAAGTGCGAATACATGGTATGTGACTATAAGAAGAGGTCTCTCGATCGTTTTCAGTTTTTTTTTTTTTTTTTTTCCTTTTTTAATACCATCTTCTTGAGGAATATGAAAAATGATACTAAGTTACTGACAACAACAACAATAATAAGGAGTTGAAATGAAATCTTAGGATGCTTCTGCAGTCCTTAACCTAGGAAAATCTGAGACCGTCGTTCGAAATAGGGAGACATAGATAGGGGCTGCTTCCCGCATTTCACCCAAAAAAAAAAAAAGAAAGAAAAGAGCGATAAACCTCTGCAACGTTTTTTTCTGTTTGAACCGGATTACCTCGTGAATGGGGTCCTCTGATTTGGGGTTTCTATGCTCGGGGATGTGAAGCGAAGAGTGTGATCGAAGTGTAGCTGGAGAATGTCTGAGTTTTAGCTGAAGAAATCCTAAATTCGACAAAGGTATATGTTTGAGAATCCTTCATTTTTATGTTTTCCGACATGTTAGTAATTTAAAACATTCAGTGATTTCGAAATTTGTATTATTTATAGATTAAGCATTCAATTTAACATTTATCCATGCTATTTTTCAGTGTTCGATATACTATGGAAGACACTTTGAACAATCGGGAGAATGCCAATGTTCAAGACATCGATGACTGGTCCAAGTTTATGGACATACTTGGAATAGAGAAGAATGCATGGGACATTGTCACCGAAGACATGGTTGGAAAAGAGCTTGACAATGTACACATGTGGGAAACATTTTACGATTTTTACTCCAAGCTCGTAGGCTTCAAGTACAGAAAAAATGATGTGAGAAAGGATTTTGATGGAATCATTTGGAGTAGACGTTTCACTTGTTCACGAGAAGGGTTTCGGAGGAAACAATTGGTACAACTGGAAGACCGTAAGAGAGAGGCGAGGGCTGAAACCAGATGCGGCTGCAAAGCTAATCTACGTGTGAACAAAAACAGAGCCAGTAACAAATGGATTGTAAAAGAATTCATTCCCACACACAATCATGACTGTGCATCTCTTGAGCAAATACGCTTTCTAAGATCCAACCTTAAGGTAACTGATGATGTCGTTGCCAAGTGCACGTCCACAAAGAGGGTAGGAATGAAGACCTGCCATATTATGGACTTCATTGCACTAGAGGTACGTAGGCATGATAATCTGCAGTTCCACGAAAAGGATTCATACAACAAGCTCTTAGGAGTCCGCAGAGCAGAGGAGAAAGATACTACTGTCATTGATTCGGATGGTGCCCTGGGTTACATTCAGTGCCTGGCTCGCAGTCATGGTGGTGACTTTCATTGTGTATACAGTGTGGATGAAGAAAACAGGTTGTGCAATATTTTTTGGGCTGATGGAAAGTCACGAAGAGATTATGCCACCTTTGGAGATGTCTTGGCTTTTGACACCACTTTTAGGACCAACAAATACAACAAGCCACTACTACTGCTTATTGGGGTCAACCACCATGTTCGGACAACAGTTTTCGGTATCGCTCTGTTATGTGACAAAACTATTGACTCGTTAGTCTGGGTGTTACAGATGTTCCTTGAAGGAATGAATAATAAGAAACCAAAGGTGGTCCTCACCGATGGAGACGATGCCATGCAAAATGCGATAGCACAACTATTACCCGAAGCAACACACAGACTCTATGGATGGCATCTTTTGGAAAATGTGGGTAAGAATGTCAAAGACATTAACTTCAGCAGGGACTTCAAGCAGATTATTTATGAGTTCTATTCCGAGAATGAGTTCTTAGAGCGCTGGGAAGCATTGACTCACGCCTACAAACTTGAAAACAATGATTGGGCAAAAACAATGTTCCTTAAAAAGGAAAGTTGGGCAGAGACATATTTGCGTGGCAACTTTTTCGGAGGAATGCGCACCACGCGACAATGTGAATCAATAAATGCAGATATAAGACCCCTGCTTGACAGAACAAAGTGCCTTACAGAGTTTGTTGCATGCATAGACTTTGCCTTGAACAAGCTACGCCAGAAAGAGATGCAAGATGACTTCTACAGTCAACACACTCCATCCCTTCCAGAAGGGGATATTCTCAAGCCTTACTATGAGCAAGCTGCAAGTATATTCACGCAACGAATGTATGAAAAAGTGGTTAAAGAATTAAAATCGCAAAATGCTTACTCAGTTCGCTCAATGGAGGACATCAATGATTATCGACATTAATCCCTAACCAAGTTCCCAGAAGGAGATGTGCCTTGTACTGTCCGATTTCGGAAGCTTGATGGACACCTTGATTGCACTTGCTTGCTTTTCGAGACTGATGGTTATCCATGTTGCCACATTTTCTCTGTGATGAAGTTTCTTAACTTGATGAGCATTCCGAATTCATTAATCATGAGGAGGTGGACAATTAATGCAAAGTCTCCATTGCACCAGCATCCACCACCATACAATGAGGTCCCATTAGAAATTATGGAGATGGCCAGGTTTGGCTCGTTAAACTCGGATTTCAACCACCTTGCATACTATGCAACTAAAGTGGAGGACTACTACAATGAGGCAAGAACAGAGATTACTAGATTAACTCTGAAATTTAAGGCCTTGATGGAGTTGCAACCAAACAAGACGGTCTCACATAATTCCAAGCTTAGTGAAGATGATCCTTCTTTCACCATACTGAGGGATTCATTGGTGGTGAGAAACAAGGAAATAGGAAACCAACCACAACAAAGAGACAATATGGACATTGATGAGGGCACCGATGACTCAAGAAGAAAGTGTAGCCTTTGCAAGGGTTATGGCCATAACAAGCACACTTGCTCCTTGAAAAAGGGTAAGGGCAGGAACAATGAGACTCCCACCCAAGACATAAACACAACACCTACTGAATCTCAAGCTTCAACGGAAAATCACAATTCTTCAGGAGCGCCCCACCACCCTCTTTCTAAATCACAATATGCAGCCTACTCTGCCTCCATGCCACCACACAACCGTTATGCAAATGCCTCAACCAGACATGACAACTACATGCACTGTCATCCAACAATATTTCGCCACCGAGGACAGACCCCTTAGGCTGCACTCATACATGATCCTGATGTTTCACAATAGTTTGGTTCGTCCAATCCCATAAATACTATCCTGTCTTTGGGAGCTTCTTGGTTTACCCTCTTGTTATTACTAATTTAGATATTTACTACACAGTCATGTACTTACTCAATCATCCAGTTTATTGTATGCCTCTTGTATTAGAGTCGATTCTCCGCATTTTCTCATATTTAAATGAGATTACGCTTGGTGCATATGCATATCACATTATTTGAAATCCTCCTGTGATGCAAAATCCTTTGGTCACACTACCTCTGCCTTGAAGTTACATAAGATTTCGATTCCACACTCGTTTACGCCCTTCTTCTTTTGCTATCCATTTTTACACGCCATTACCCTTCATGCTTACACTAATATTGTTTCAATGTGATATCCACAACTAACAGGGTTGCGATGTCACCAACTCTTCCACTTTTACAACTTTTCAAAATTTTCCATTATGCTCTCTCTTGATTACTTGCACAGGCTGCTTCATTATGAACCCTCCTGTTTTCCATTGTCACTTACGGAAAGGACCATTTTGATTCTTGCCAATATTTAATATCATTTCGGCGATTGCAACAATATGCGAGTGTGTTTCTCCCTCTGACCTGTCAACCGCCTTTAGCAATTTTCTGTTGTGTGCAAAGGTTCGGTCCTTCTAAAGGACCAAAGCCTAGCCCTAAAATCTTTATCTTGAAGTTATAAATTTATAGACTTTAGGCTAGCTTTCTTAGATCTTTATTTATTTATTTATTTTTATTTCTCACATTTAAGAGTACAGTTTATGGACATAAGATTCAGTTTTTTATAAGCATGTTACTTTGTTAGAATTATTAACGTTTTTAATGTTTTCCCTTTTGTAGGATTTAATGTTATGTCATTTACTTAAAATGACAAAGGTTTTTGCAAGTATTTTTCTTTTAACAAAGAATGTATTGTAGATGATGCGGCCAGAAAATAATCAGGAAGATAATGAGGAAGACGATTGGATGATAAATTGGGATCGGAGGCGAAGAACAGCTGCAGTGCAAGTTCTTTGTTATTTTGTCTATGCCTTAAAACTGCGCCATGTGTATTACAGCAAACACCATCTGAGTCATTCTGCAACATCTTCGAAAGGGAAAAAACGTGATGCTCCAGTGGATGATTTGTTCAAAAGAGAGTTTGAAAGTATGAGGGAAGCAATTTCTAGTGTCACAGAAGCAATACGAGAAGGCAATGCCATTGCCAAGAGGAGCAGAGCCCGAGTTTATTCAGAGGAAGAAGTTTTCAGAGAACTGGTGAATATCGGCATAGATGAAAGGCTTAGATACAAAGCATACAATTTTCTCACTCAAGACGATACGAGGGTGAGGGCGTTATTTGGTTGCCCTGTCGAGGAACGCAAGAACTTCTTGCTACAACTGATGTATGGTCCCCGAATTCTTTAACGGGCAGGTTCAGTGCTTCACAGAACATGATTAAAACCTTTTGTGATGTTTTCGTATTTCTAGATTTAGCCAAGGGTGGTTGTGTGAAGAACTTCAATCTCAAACTTTGAGCACGTATTTTTCGCATGATTTGAGAAACTAGAACGACAATGGAATTATTAGTTTTGCTGGGACCAGTCAAATGAAACATTTTATTTGAGAATTTTCATATTCAGCTTCTTATTGATATATTCTGAATTTCAGGGGACCCCCTTGGGCATATTCAGTTCAATTTGAATTTCGACTGCATGAAGCTGAATTCACTATCTTCATAGAAATTGACAGTATTGTCGTACCAAATATTATGATTCTCCGAACTTGTCCACTTATATGCTATTAAATGAGTTTAGATTTGCTGTCCTATTTTTCCATTTTAACAGTTGTCCCTCTAATATTGTTTCGAGAACTCATCAATTTGGTTAAATATTATTTAGTATATGTCATGCATAACTATGATGATTTTGTCAATGTTAGGAAACACGTGAGATGTTTAACATCACTCATTAATAGAGGGTGGATCTCATAACATTGGGCCCTCCTGTGGGATCTAATTTTCTATTAGTGTGATGTTGAACATCATTGATGTTTTATAAACTTGCTTCCAAATACGCACTATTTGGATGATTAATATAAACTCACTATATTTATGGTTTTTGTCTCGCCTTATGAAGATTGGTTCTACTCTAATAACCACTTTTTACATAAAAATAATGTTCAACGTGACGGAATTAAGTTAGGTTTTCTCACAAAGGTAGGACTCATCTTTGTGAGAGAATTCCATTCAAACCTGTCGAGTTGAATGGAGGCGCTTTTAAAAAAAATGATACAAATAATACTAATAAAATAAGAAAGAAAATGAAAAAGTAAAATAAGAGAACCCTATTCAACCTTGTCCAGTAGAAAAAGTAAAATCAGGGTAAACTTGATCTCAATTTGTTTGTCATTTTGGCAAATTACACTGCTCAAAATTCAGTAGCACAGCATGCTAGGGCC
>JAFMPE010102197.1:0-27740 GCA_024759925.1 Ficus religiosa
GTCGAACGATGGAGGTATACATAGACGATATGCTGGTCAAATCATTGAAGGCTGCTGATCACATCAAACACTTATCATAATGTTTCTCAGTACTCAGACAACATAACATGCGATTGAACCCCTCAAAATGTTCATTCGGTGTTTCATCTGGGAAATTCTTGGGTTACATTGTGACTCAGCGAGGAATCGAAGCCAATCCTGACCAGATACGAGCGATAATGAACATGTTTCCACCAAATAACAAGCGAGAGATTCAGAAACTAACTGGACGAATAGCTGCTCTAAACAGGTTCATCTCTCGTTCGACCGATAAATGCCAGCCCTTTTTCAAGCTTCTCAAAGGTAACAAGAAGTTCGAGTGGAATGAGCAATGCCAACAAGCCTTCGAGGAGCTAAAAAGGTATCTATCTACCCCTCCAGTTTTAGCCAAACCCCAGACAGGAGAAAGTTTGTTTCTTTACCTTTCAGTCACAGAAGTTGCAGTCAGCGCCGTTCTAGTACGAGAATCGAACGGTGAACAGCCTATTTACTATGTTAGCAAGTCATTGCTTGATGCGGAGACAAGGTACCCGGTGGTTGAGAAATTGGCTCTTGCGCTCGTAACCGCTGCAAGAAAGTTGAGGCCATATTTCCAATCACATTCGATCATCGTATTGTCAACATATCCTTTACGAGCCATACTTCATAGTCCAAGACTCTCTGGACGATTGACCAAGTGGGTGGTGGAGTTAAGCGAATTCGACATCGAATACCGGGTTAGAACCAGTCTCAAATCGCAGGTACTTGCTGACTTTGTAGCAGAACTCACTCCCGATCCTTTCACGCCAAAAACTCAAGAAGAATGCTGCTGGACGCTCATGGTGGACGGAGCATCAAATGTCAAAGGATCAGGAGTGGGAGTAATATGCCAATCCCTTGATGGTGAGATGATCGAGCAATCATTCAGATTGGGATTCAAAGCTTCGAACAACGAAGCTGAATACGAGGCCTTGATTGCTGGGCTACGCTTAGCCAAAGCACTAGGGGCTCGACGTCTGAAGATTCATAGCGACTCACAACTCGTTGTGAACCAAGTGTTGGGAGAATACACAGCCAAGGATCAACGGATGGAAGCCTACTTGGGCGTTGTTCGTTCACTTCTGCAGCTGTTCGAAGAACATTCGATCCAACAAGTGTCGAGAGATTGTAACACGTGAGCGGACGCCTTGGCTTCGTTCGGATCGTCATCAGAGCCCAACATACGTTGAAGCATCCCAGTCGGTTGTATCGAAGAACCAAGCATTCAAATTGAATCCATAATCAATGAGGTTGAAGCCACTAGGGATTGGCGAATGCCCATCACAGAATACTTAAAAGATAGAATTCTACCGGACGATAAGCAAGAAGCTCGGAAGCTCAAGACCAAAGTTGTCAGATTTTCATTAATCAATGACATCCTTTTCCGACGTTCATTCAACGGCCCTTATGCTCGATGCCTCGATGACAAAGAAGCCATTTACGTTCTGAAAGAAGTTCACGAAGGAGAATGTGGAAACCACTCTGGGGGACGTTCCTTATGCAACAAAGTCAAACGCCAAGGTTATTACTGGCCTACATTACTCCAAGACAGCGAAGATTTTGTTAAACGATGCGATAAATGCCAAAGGCATTCCCCAGTATTCCACCAGCCAGCAGAACGATTATCGAGCATCGCAGCACCATATCCATTCATGAAGTATTCAATGGATATTGTGGGCCCATTACCAAGAGCGACTGGTCAACGCAAATACCTGCTTGTACTTACCGATTATTTCACCAAGTGGGTAGAAGCAGAGGCATTTGCTGATGTTAAAGACTCGGACGTCGAGGGATTTGTCTGGAAGAACATCATTTGCAGGTTTGGTATGCCCCAAGAGATCGTGACGGATAATAGGTCTCAATTCATTTCGGGTAACTTCAGAAAATTCTGCCTGAACTGGAACATCGAGCTTAGTTTTTCTACCCCAAGATATCCTCAAGGGAATGGACAAGCTGAAGTAACGAACAAGACCATCATTCAAAATTTGAAGAAGAAGCTCGAAGCTTGAAAGGGGCGATGGGCTGACGAACTTCATGGAGTGCTTTGGGCGTATCGAACTACTCCGAGAAGAGCGAACGGCGAATCTCCATTCTCGTTGACCTTTGGTGCTGAAGTTGTTATCCCAGCAGAGATTGGTGTTCCTACACTCCGGCGACAATTGGCTTTTGAGAACGAGAGTCAGAATCAAGAAATGCTCAGTGACAATCTGGACGTTCTAGACGAACGACGTGATCAAGCCCTGGTTCGTATGGCAAGATATCAGCAATCAGCAGCGAAGTATTACAATTCTAAAGTTCGTCCCCGAACTTTTAATGAAGGAGATCTCGTATTACGAAAAGTATTCCAGAATACTGCCGAGCCAAACGCAGGGAAGTTGGGAGCAAACTGGGAAGGTCCTTACAGCATTCTGAAGGTTATTCGACCAGGCATCTACCGTTTGGAGACGAGTGATGGAGTGGAAGTTCTTCGCAGTTGGAATTCGCATCACTTGCGAAAATACTATGTGTAATTCGTCGCTTTCTGTTTTGTTTATTTTTTACAGTTTGTCAAAACTTGTAATTTTTTCCTGCAACAAATTTTTGTAAAGGCTAGACCCATTACGTCAAACGTTTGACACGATATCGAACCCGTAGGTCTACGCCTGAAGACCCTTTGAACTATGATCGACTTGATCCCCAAACTCTGGGTACGTAGGCAGCTCGTATACGTTTGTACGAGTCTAGTCAAAAATATTTAACAATCCCACTGTTCGATTGAACTACGAATGGCTTGATCCCTAAACTCTGGGTACGTAGGCAGCTCATCACATTTGAATGAGTTCAACTATTTTTCCTAATCAAAAACATGTTTTTTTGAACGATCGATATTCGTCCAGAATGAATTATATTCGACATTCGTTTATTACGAATTAAGTTCGATATTTGTACTAAAATTTATACACTACTTTCGACGTTCGAGCATTACGAATCAAAATCGTGCAAAGTGATCGAAAATATCACATCAATATCGTGCAAGAATTTTCGATTAAAAAATTAAATTGTCTTTACAATCCAAAAATAAAGAAATGTTCGCAGAAACTTGACAAACATAAAGATCTATTCTTGCACATCAGGAGTTATGGAAGGATTGGTCTCAGCAGGTTGTTCGACGTTCGAAGTCTCGGCCTCTGTCTGTGTTGATACAGGGACAGATAAACTCCTGACTTCCTCGGGATAGTCTTCCTCGAACATCTCGATCTCTTCATTGATTTGAGCTTCGTCGAGGAGCCCCGCTTTATAGTCCTTCAGGATGTCATATCTAGCCTTGACGGTAGCCTTTTCGAACGCATTCATAATTTGAGTGGCAAGCGCTGCATTTTCAACCTCAAGAGATTTGATTTTAGCCTGCGCTTCATCAAAACTCTTTGCCAAGGTTTCCATCGCAGATGTGCCCTCTCTTGCTACATCCACGGACTTCTTAAGCTCTGACATCAGCCCTTTAGCACCAGCCTTGACTTCCCTGAGTTTACGTTCGATGTCGAGCAATTTCTCTCCACGAACTTTGTCCTTCTCCTCAAGGTCCTTCAATCGGTCCCTCTGCTCGACAACCTTATCGGACATCTGATAAAAGAGCCCCATCATCCGAACGTTGGTCTACAATATAAAAATACAATTTTTATAACGAGGAAAGTTTACGAAATATCGAATGCAATGCAAAACTATGTATTTATACCTTCATAGTCTCCCACATGATGTCATCCAAATGGCTCTGAGGTAGACCTTGAGACATGATTTCTACATCCACATTAGTAAATAGCTGTCGAGCAATATCAACGCTCGTTTGCTTATCCTGCAGAATGCTAACCCGTGGAGGCAGGTCCACCTCAACTCTTGGACCTTCGACGTCTAGGTCGGAACTTGGGATTTTTGATTTCTTACTCCTCTTAGCAGGAATTTTTCTCTTAGGCTTTTCGACCACCTTCCGTTTCTTGGCTGGTGGTGAGGTGGACTTCGGAGGAGGTTCAGGAGAAGACTCGGTGATGGGGAAGGGTACTGGTTCATTGCTTTGTCCAGCATTCGCAGCAGCAGCAGCTGCAGCTGCAGCTGCAGTCGCCTTTTCGGCTTCTTTCTTTGCCTTTTGCTTGGCCATTATATCTTTGGAGTTGGGAATCTCCATCTCCAATGTGTCCAATGCGAAGTCTGCGATCAAAGCCTCTTCGTCAGTAAGGGGCTCGAACCACAATGGAGTGCCAAAGAGTCTCCTTAGTGCTCCCATAACAATAAACGACCAATCGACCCATGAAGGAACTCGTTTAGCAATACCTGTTGGCAGCTCGACAAAATGCTTCCACAGGCTCGATGTTCGAAATCTTTCAGGAGTGTGTATCTCGTCCCACTCTCATTTCGGGACAACAAGCAACTTCTCAAGCTTCTCCTCGAACAATAGAGCCTTGGGCGGTGGTTTCTTGAGTTCCTTGCCTGCAGAAAACAAATGAATCGCATCACGATACATGGTAAAGAAATTTAAAAATTTTTCGTTCGACGCTCTTCGTTCGACACTTACGAAGAGTGCCCCACAAGGGGTAAAAAGCATTGGCCAGATCACCCATGGATTTGTTGTTCACATGCATAAAAAAATATCGATCTTGCCAATATCTGTCAGCGTTCTTCATCTCGCCGACCACTTGCTTCTTCCTCCTCGGGTACACCGAATACCTCCCATGGTCCTTAAAATTTTCTTGAGGATAGTAGATGGCAAGAGCGTCATCCACTGTAAGCTCGACGCCCGCTTCTTCTGCCAATACGATCAGACCCAAGAAAACTCTCATCCCATTTGGCATCAACTGTGGAATGGCAAGATTGTAATGATGCATGGTCTGAACAAGGAGAGAGGGAAGTGGAAGTGGAAGTCCACACTTGAAGTAGATAGTGTACATGCAGATCCATCCTTCGGAAACGGAATCCGCTCATTCGCCCTCGAATGGTAAACGAAGTTGAACCTCGTTTGGAAAACCATATCGTCCCCTAATGTCTGACAAATCACTCTCCGTTAAGACTGATTGAGGGTTCGACATTCGTAAAAAAGATTGAGTACTTAGCCAGCGAGGTGGCTCTGTTAATCGAGCGATAGGAGGAATTGACAATGTCGCTTCGCTCGATGTTGTCGCAGGTCGATTTCTTTCTGAAGCCTCGCTGCTCGTTCCAGCCCCTATCTGGTTATGCCGGAACTCATGTTCGAGCCTCGAACGACGGATGGCTGCCATCAGTTCTTCGTCATCCGAACTACTGTCGCCTGAATCAGTGGTCGTCCATTCTACGTCAATATCTTCGATGGGTTGTTTTTCTTTATCCATTTGATCATAAACTGAATTTTGGACGAACGATAGACTAATTTTGGATCGAAAAGTCTTTTGAATAGAAATCCCAAGGAGATCGAGATGAACACGAAGAAGAAGGACCCAAAAACCCAGAGACTCATGAAATCTCTCAACCGAATCACTCACCCGAGAAGAAATACAGAAAAATAGAATAGAAGAGATTTGGAAATAGAACAACAACTCTACCAAAGCAAAAATTATTCAAAAAAGGAGAAGAAGAAAAGAGATCTTGCCTGAGAATCGAAGAACTTGAAAAACTTTAAGAAACTCGGATTCTGGTCTTCTGAAGACTCCGTGTAGAAATAGGGAAAGGAAAATGAGAATACGAAAGGTTATATAGCTTCGTAGTACATCCAACGGTCCTGATTGATCAGGAAAGGCTTAATCAAACGGTGTATGTCACGCAACTCTTCAAATTCCCACTCAAAAATCCGTACAATGCAACGGCGCGAATCCCGATAATCTCGGATATGACAGCTTGAGTCTGTTACATCGCGACGGTACGAATTTCAAAATGTCATAATGATACAACCACTCGACACGTGCCACGTGTATCCAAAGCATATATTTCACTAGGCTCGAGACTCCCCATTGATCGATTTGTCAGTCTTCGGATTTCCCTAGTCTGATCCAACCATGACTGATGCGACCGTCGTTAAGTATCATACACTCTATCAAGGATCCATCGCTCGATAGAGTGGGGGGCTATCTGTTGGGGTTAGACTTCGTCTTCCCATTACGCCGTGAACCCACGAACGTTCGTCAAATGGACGATCGATTCTTTGGCAGATTATCTTTGAGCCAGACCCAAGTTATGGACTTACTCTTTAGTAACCGTCCACCGTTCGACTTATTGGGCCGGACCCAATCTATCATTTTAGTTAGTTTTGTCATATAACCACGATCGTTCATATTCGAACGTCGAACGTCATGATCAAACAAACGATGAATTAATAACGAGCCACGAGCGATGCTTGGTCCAGTATGAATCCTGAATTCTACCCATCGTTCATCGTTCGACCTTATGAAAGGCTTTCAAGGGAAACTTCCCTTAACCGTCAAGCTCATGCGGATCGATGACATGTCAGATTACTTGCAATAACTGATGATCCTCTGAGTATCATAATTTAACTGCTGAGCAACGATTTTATCTGGTAACTGCTTGGCCAACTGCTCGAGTGACCTCCTGACACGTGTCCCAACAGACAGGAACGGTAACCGTTCACCGAAAAATTTGGGTTCAGATCACTCTGCTTCCTCTATAAATAGGGGAAGACCCCTCATTCAGAAGGGAGGGACGATCCTTGTCAATACACTGTTACTCTGCCAAAATACTCCTGGAAAAATTCTCGAAAACCTCCATTAATATCAAAAGATCTCTCTCAGAGGACGTAGCACCTTATTTGGGCAAACCTCTTTACATCTTGGTGTTCATTTATTTCTGTTTATTTACAGATTCAAACATTTTCGTTTTCATTTACATTCTAATTTCAATATTTCTGTTCTTATCATTGCTTTGTGAATTTCATCACGGTGTCCAAGGGCCCATACAATCGATTTTCTTATCCATCAAACTAACGTTTCTGTTAAATTTTTGACTGTAGAAATCCGTCATCTACAGGACCCCAAATTTTTACTTCTCTTTCAACTCTCCCTCCCACCCTTAGAACCAAAAAAAACAAAAACAAAAAAAAACAAAAAAAAACAAAAAAAAGAAAGAGGATGAGTGGCCGGTTGGTATTGGTGGAGCAAGGAAGGAAAATTTTATTGGAAAAACGGATCTGATATTAGAGTTACAGCGCAGCGGAAGTTTTAAAATTTTTATGCCAATTCAGAAAATAAGCTCATGATGTATATAACAATAAACTAAATACATGATCAAACATACCTTGTTTCTCGGATTCCAAAATTGCTAGAGTGTCGACCCACGTGTGTTCTCTACTATTCTCGAGTCCCCACGTCTCAGAGTGTGTGTGGGCACACGTGCTATGAATCCAAGCGACCGGTAATTCTTCCGAAGTCTAGATCCCACTTTCTCAATCCCGATGTACCTCGTTGAGAATTCGATCCGGGTTCGTTCTTCAAAACTACAAAACAGGAACCGGTTAACCTTTTATGAAAAATATCACTCGGCTTAACCTTCCTCACAGTTTTGATTCAATGAAAATTTCTCTCTTTTTCTCACACCCAAGAAGGACGAATTTTCTCAAGCACAAAAACCTAGTTTTTTGCGTTTTCTCTCTCCCAAAAAACCATCCCCTTTCTTTGAGTGTATGATGATAGTTGGCTTTTTTCAAGAACCCCTAGCCTTTATATAATACTCCAATTCTTTTTCAAAAATATCTCTTACTTGAAAAATAATTAATAACTATTTTTCTAGATAATCTTTTGAACCAAAGGATCATTCGAATTTCGGGTTAGGTTCTTTAAACCTTATGGACGGTTTTTTGCTTGGAGAATCTCAAAAAATTCGTGCTCCCTCTTTATGTGTAGATTGATTGGTGGTTCAAATTTAAATCAAGAATCTAGACTAGTCAAAAAGTCCTAATCTTACCTAGATTCAAACTATGTTTAAACCTTTGAATTTAAATAAGATTTTCTTATTTGAATTTAAATAAATATTTTTCACAAACATTATCCATATTTAATTATTTTAAATAAATAGAATATTTTAGATTTCATTTCCACCAAAAAAAACGTGCACCATTCTTTAAGAAAAGAAAATCTATTAAATAAGCTTCATCGTTTAAATCAATTAATCATTTAATGTTTGTAATATAAAATAATTTTGAAACAAAATTTTCTTCCTTCCAACCACTAAAATTCGTGCACCATAGATTAGGAGAGAGAAATTTTATTTTCAAAACCTAAATAATTCAAACACAATCTTATTTTCAAAATTCAATTAACCAAAATAATTAACAAATAATTATTTTGTTTGCAACCAATCATATGTTGACAAATCACATTATTTGTCTATATTAATTTTACATGTCCAATCCTTTCGGGATTGCATGTTAGAGAGTATCATGTCCTAATAGACATTATTAAATTCCCATTTTATTTACCGATCTCATTAGGAACAAATCCCGAGACGCTTTGTGGAACTACATGAGCTAATAGAGGGACCCGATGGAAATATCTAAAGAGGCTCCTATAATTGCGAAAAATTAATCTCGGATTAATTATTCATCAATTATCAACTTCAGAACTATTCCACTAAAAGTCTGAAGCTGAACTCCCGTTTACATGCCGTATTACGAAAGCTCTCTAACGCAGTTGTTCTTCCATGATTTATTGATGGCTCGCTTAATCCCCATATGTTATCCATGATTGAATTAAGGTATTTTTCCGTTTTACCTTTTCAATCATTTTAACTTAAAGTTCCATTATTCTCCATTGAAAGAACCACCAATTGTAAAGCCATACAATCGGTAAACCATCAGAGAACACAAAGTAAACCGATGGCCAAGATCTTATTGTATTATCTTTCAATTCCCGAATAATGCCTTTAAGTAGATAATATGTACTATTGTTAAGATAGCTATGAATTCCGTATCTTTGAATCTTGATTTCTCCATCCATAAGTCATACACCCAAAACACAAGTATAGTGACCATCAATTATCAGTGTCTCACCTATAGTGGATCAAAATGCATAAGTCATGGATGCAAACTTAAATATTCATTTCAGGATTAAGATTAATGCACGATGATAATCAAAGCGTCATTCATTCTTATAAACGGAATTATTAAACTGAATCAATTAACACCTTTGGTCTAGTCCAATATCATACCTCAATGCTAGTATACATTAAAGTTTCTATTCGGAACCTATCCGATGATCAAGACAAACCATCCCTTCAAAGAAATAGACAACATTTACAATCTTATCATTAATAAGATCCCCAAATCTTATTCCATCGATTGCAGACCATTTATTTAGACTGTTATCAAATTATCACGTCTTCTATGTATACCCCGTATACATATGATAATCGATATATTTCCAATAGCTTAGGAGTATTTTATGTTTGTTCAAAATAATCATACAATCAACAAATGAAAGTAAATAGGACACTACTTATTAAACATGAATAAGTTATTTTTATTAATATCAAAATGTTATATTTATAGAAAATCCCTAAAATTGATTTTCTATCCTTATGGCACATATAGATCCTAACAAAAATTTTCAACCTAAAGCCTAGATCAATCTTTCAAAGCTTTAGAGGTATTTCTCTAAACCCTCTTAGATTTCCATTGAGTTTGATCAAAGATTTATATGTATTTCAAGCTTGGGTTGTAAGAGCATAAGCTCTCCTTTTTATTTTTCATGCAATAGCCTAGATTGCTTGATATGTGCTTGATTAGGGTTTAGTGGTCTTGATTTATGATTTGATGCATTTTTGTGATATTATGTGCTAGAGATTATGTGGTATTAGTGAATGCCTATTATGTGTTTGTAATATGTCCCCACACACTCAAGAGGAGGTGGTAAATGAATGATAATGATGATGATGATGTATGATGAATGGAGGGTTAAAAATTAACCCAAAACCCTAATTTGGTAAAAGTTATCATTTGGGTTTGTAAGGATGGGAAACCAATGCATGATAATGGAAACCATATGTAACACGTTGCATGCTTGTAGTAGGCTCACGGTTTCAACCGTTTGAGGTAGGGTGTGCATAACTAAATATCAACTAAAGTTGAAAATTGCCAGTTTCGGATTAAACTGGGCAGCAATCTGAAAATGGAATTTTGAGGCCTTTAGAGGCCGAATTTGGAAAAGGTTAAAACACAAAGTTGTAGAAAATTGAAAACCCTAGAGGGCAACGTAGACAGATTTTGAAAAGTAAGCTCCAAAGGCTTTCATTTTTATGAAAACCCGAACCTAATATGCCCAGACCCTGTGCACGGCCAGGCAGTTTCAACAAGGGAAAATGATAGTTTAAAGGCAGAATTAAGATTTGAGAAAGAAAAAAAAGTTGTAAGAATCATTGAGGTCTACAACTTTCATGAAGAAAACTTTTTGAAATTCAAAACAGATTTTAAGATAAAACTAGATCTTAAAAACTGATCAGAAAATAGAAAATTCCTGCACATAATTTTCAAAACAGTGCATGAAGAGGCAATTCCTGTACATGCACTGATAACTGAAATTATGGAACTATTTTCAAATATTGCTTTCAGAATTTGACAGTTTTTGTTTAAAAGTTACAGTTTTATAAAAATACAGTTTTAAGATATTAAAGTTTTACAAAAGCTTTAAAAAAATTTTTGACAAAGTCTTGTTAAGAAAAGAGAAAAATAAATACATGGATCAAAAATTATTTTGAAAACATAATAACAAAATGATGACCTTAGTAACCGGATAGGTTACCCAAGCTATTCGGTTGAGCTTAAAACCCATGGTTACCAATAGTAACCTAATAGGGTATTACTTTAAAAGTAATTAAGCCTTAGTAACCTAATAGGGTATTAGTCTAAATATGATTGGGCTTATACCCAAGGTTACTAATAGTAACCTAATAAGATACTGTTTAAGTATAATTGGGCTTTGCACTCAAGGTTGTATTAAGTAATCAAACAAGATACTGTTTAATTGTAATTGGGTCATGTGCCTTAGGGTTACATTTAGTAACCGAATTAGATATCATTGTAGTATGTGGGACATATAACTAGGGTTACTGGTGAATGTTGATTAGGATACCAGTATTGAATGTAATGATTTATGGTAAGATAGGATGATCCTTATCTTGTATCCTTTTTGAAAACAGGAATATAACCTGTTGTTGCAACCTGCTGGAGCAACAAACCCAGGACGTAGCATAATAACCAGTAAGTACAACTCTGCCTACAGCATGGGTAATATGTTTTTATTGCTTTGCATGTTTTTCAAAAACTCATGCATTGATTTAAATATTGTTATTGCTTTACATGTTTTTCAAAGCATCATGTGTTAATGTATGTGATGTATATGATTAATAATTTATTATTATGGCATAATTTACGCATCCTCACTAATAATAAATTACATGACAAGACTAAGACTAAACCAAAATAAGTAAAGTGTCAAACCAACCTCCCGTTGATGCATGGAGGATTATGTATGTTTAAGAAAATTCTCAAACTTTCCGTAGATGCGTAAAGGGTTAAGTATATGATTCCCAGAATTGTTAGGGACCTTGCAAATCCTAACTTTCTGTGGATTGCGTGCATTTGGTACGTACACAAGGAGCCATATGTTAAGCAAGATAATAAGTTCATGATGGAAGCATAATCGATTCATAAGGAAGCATAATTGGTTCATGCATTATCAATTCATGCATTCTTTTACTAAAAACGTTTTGCGGAATAGAAAGTTATACTTACTAAGCATAAGCTCATAACTTACATTCATGCTGTAGGTAAGTAACCTACCGGCAATGCTTGATACAAGACTGTGGAGAGATGGCGCTGTAGACTTTGAAATTTGGGGTTGGACACCGCCACGTGTTTTGAAAAAAATATGTTGTGATGTGTTATACTATTTTGATGTCACCAGTACTTAGTACTGGGACAGTGTTTACTATTATGATAATTAGTATGATTTATCCAACGTTTTAAAATAGTTTTAAAACTCAATACTTAGTTAAGTACATTTATATAAGTATGAGATTAAGTTGAGTTTTAAATTTAAGTTAAAAAGGAAATTTAAATTTATATGTTAAAAAATAATAAAAAATAAAAAAATTTTATTATTTCCGTATTTTTACGAAATACGAGAGTATATTTAAGTATGTTAAGTATGAAGTAGCGGCCACGTAAGGTGGGTCGCCATAAGATTTGGTATGTAAGCACGGTAATGGCCCTGCGTAGGTCGGGGCCTTACAGATTGATCATGTAGATGCAGGGAATCTACTGTTAAATTTTAATCGGGGTTAGTTGATAAAAAAAATTAACAAACAATAATTATTGGGATCCTCGGACATTGCATATGAAAGTCATAAAGGAATCACAATGAGAAAAAGATACAACTAAGTCAGAAAAATGAAAGAAATGAAAGATAACAACATCGATATGTTATTGGGGTCTTCGGCTTGCCAGAAGTGTGTTACATCATCTGAGTATGTGGGTTTCACTATGTATGAAATTTCATTAGTACAAAGGATTTACAACTTCTGAGTATATTTTGGTAGAATGACTTTAGACAAAGGGCTCCCAAAAAAAAAAAAAAAAAAAAAAAAAAAAAAAAAAAAAGGGATCCCAAAACGAGAAGGGTCCTTATCTATTTATAGAAGGAAAGTAGTAGGTTTGGATTCATGAATAGTAATGGACAGTTCCCCACTAACCCGAACAATTCAAAATATGTGCAAGAACGTAAGACATGATGCTACAATTGATCGTGGACTTAACAGTTATGGAGATCGATCTTTCTCCGTGCGATGTTCATCAAATATGAGTGCGGAATGACGAACCCGTCATTCACAAAAACCTAGGATCAGGTACCGTTCATCGTTCGTTTTATTGGGCCAAATGCTCGCTCGATCCACACTTGGTGAATTGATGAGCCTCAAAGAAAATGAGACCAAACGGTTGAGTGCGGCCATTCGTCGTTCGCCACTTTGCCAAGTGGGAATCGTTTGTTGGGCCGAGCCCAAATGTTTGAGAACATTTGATCCAGTAGGGGCCAGCATTCGTTGTTCGTTTATTAAGCAGTCGCGATGACCCAGTTACAATATTATGGGGAGACGAAGTCTGACCCTAACATACCGTAAGTCAGTAATCATGCGATCAATCACTGATTGATCATTTAAGATAATTGATTAACCATTTAAAAAAAATGACTTATCAAATAATTTTTAAAAACTTTGGTCGTTTATTAAAAAACTTCTTAAAAAAAAAGTTATATATATCTTTACAATAAATAACCCCTCAAATAAATCTTTTGAGGACTTTTGCGTACATTTATACAAATCAGTAATTTTGACCTTTAAATATATTTATTTCTTTTATTTCTTATGTAAAAAGATATTTTTTTAACCCTTTAAAATTTATTAATTGAATGGTTTTATTTTATTCCCCTCTCTCTTTTCTCTTATGCTCTCTCTCTTTGTCAGTTATCTCATTTTCCTTTCTCTTTCGGTTCTCTCACTCCTTTCTCTCTATTATGTTATCTCTCCCCTCTCTCTTTCATTCTTTCTCCGTCGGACCGTTGGAGTCGCCGTTGCCAGATCGCGAGGAGTGGAGATCGAGATTGCCGATCATGTCAACGTTTCGCGAGTTCGCTATCACTAGATTGCCGATTGGGTTGGTGGGGGAGGGGAGATAAGATTAAAATTAGGTTTTTTTTTTTTTTTTCTTTCTAATAATCAAAATATATTTTCTTTTTGTAGTTACATTTTTAATATCTCGTACAATAATTAATTAATAGAGCATTTTGGACAATTAATTCCGTAACACATTGTAAATGATCTGATAGAATGTAAAAATATATATATATATATATATATTACTGGAATCTAAAAAATAACCTAATAAAACATTAAATATTGACTATATATATTGGTAGAATATAAAAAATAACCTAAAAAAATATTAAATAATAATCTGATAGAATGCAAAAATAGTCAGTGGCATATTAAAAATAATTTGGATGAATGTCAAGAGTATGCTAGTAGATTACCAAAAGTATTCTACCAGGATACTGCTACCAGAATACTAATCGGCGTTGGCGATTGGAAATTATGTTGAATACTAAAAGTATTCTGATAAACTACCAAAAGTATTCTACCATAATATACTACATATGGTATTCTACGAGAGTACCTTTTGATTAATGAGGGATAATTTTAAAAGGACATATTACTTTGATATTTGACGTCTAATAAGAGGATCCTAAAGCTATTATAAATGAAGTAATTTTCCAAAAATATGTTCTTCTAGAAGAAATCCTTAAAAAAAATAAAAAAATAAAAAAAATAAAAAAAACCTAGATCCACAGCCCAAGTTCTTACATATGGGCTTCCCACTCCGAACGGACCACCACTTATTTCTGATTTGCAAATAGAAATTATAATAAAAAAACATTTTTATGAAAATAGTAAGGTTTAAAAATATATGATGTAAATAGCAATTTATTATGTAAATAGATAATTTATTAGATAAATAACTAATTTATTAGGTAAATTGCATATTGATTTTTAATACGTAGATTATTAATTTGTTACTATTTACTCCAATTTTTTAAGAACTTGGTTATTATTTCAATTATTTGAAAAAATTTATTATTTATTTCACACCTGGAATCTCCTACCCAAATTTAGAAAACTACTATATATTTCTTTATCCTATTTACAGATTTGGGATAAGGAGGACAGTAGCTTAAAATTGATGGTTCTTTTTTTTTTTTTTTTCCTCCTTCTCCGAGAGAGAGCATAATTTTTTTATAAAATGATAGTAAACAGAGAAAATTAGAGTAAAATGATAGTAAATAAAGAAAATTAGAGAAAATTGTGGAAACAACACTTAAATGTACATGTTTAAAAATTTTACCTGTTTATGTTTGTTTAAAATTTTAATCCTTTTTTTTTTTTTTTTGACTTTATGGTAAAAAGACAAATATATCCTATAAACCCTACTAGTGGTAGTGCGGCAGGTTACTCGTGATAGCCTGTCAAATTACTTGGTAATTCCTTGCGTTTTGAAAAATTAGATTAAAATTATTTTTGTACATGCTAGTAATATATAAACTTTATAGCTAAATTCATTGTTCCTAACTTAGTTCACATATATTTTCTTATGCAATGTCACGCCTAGAGAGGGATAATTATGTCCCATTTTGAAGGTGTCATCCTTGTGAGGTTCTGTCACCTTTTGAGTATAACAAGATGACCTCCATTGTCATTACCAATATATATAATAGTTGACAGCACATGTATGCATAGACAAACAAAACAAATAATAATAGTAATAATAATAATAATAATAAAAGACAAAAATAAAAAGTAGAAAAATAAGAAAATATTAAAAAAAAATTAATGCCACATGCATGGCAAGTATTGGTGCTGCCATCATGGAGATTAGAACGAATAAAGCGATTCTTTTCATATATGCTAAAAATATATTATTATTCGTCTTTTCAATTAAGTTTGAAAGTTCACTCATTGTATCGCAAACTTAAATTCTAACAAAATCAAAATCATTGTTTTGACAAAAAAAAATAAAAATAAAAATAAAAAATAAAAGTTACTCAAGTTTACTAAACTCCATTATAAGATCTTACACACAAACAGAACCTATACTTATAAAAGCAAAAGTAGTAGAAGCAATTAGGGGGTGGAACGTTGCAGTAGAGCCTAAATTTGACAACATTTAATTGTCTATGTACGCTCTTCTCAATTTTTTTATTTATTAAAATTCGAATATTATCATTTGATAACAAGAAGTTCCAACTATTTGTCCTGGAACCTTGAAGAAAATGCTAAGAAATAATATTAACAAATAATTCTGACGTTATAAGATTTTTGCCCCAAAAAAAAAAAAAAGAAAAAAAAAAAGAATCATACCAAATATATAAGGGACATATTCAAAATTAAAGATCACCATACTACATGGAAAAGCGGATGGGGACACTTGCAAACCAATGTTAAGAGTTAAAGGCTCTAATATTCTATAGTAATACGAAATATGAGAAGAAAGACGAAATAAAACAAAGTACATACACAAAATTTGTAGTGATTTATTTCTAAGAGTAAATTGTGGAAACAAGTTTTATTTATTTATTTATTTTTTTAAAGATCCTTAACCTCCAAATTTGAAAAATTCTCAGTTTGAGTAAATCTTAATTTGAAAAATTCACAGTGGAGATTGCGGCGACCAGCGACGATCACGGCGGCAGTGGAGTTCGCAAGGTCAAGATGCGGTGGTAGTGGAGATAGTAGAGAGGGAGAGGGAGGGAGGGAAATGATGAAGACGCTACTTCGATGGAGAGAGAACATAAGATATAAAGAAAAGAGAGAAAATTAAGGGAGAGAAGAGATAGATCATCAAATTTGAAAAGATGAAAGAGAAAGAAGTAAAGGAAGGGAGAGAGAAAATGGGAGTAGGAAATATGTGACATCTAAGATTTAAGGGTAAATTTGTCTTTTTAAAATGTCTAGTCGAACTAAAAAGTGATCAATAGATAAAAATCCGAACCAACAATTAGTGGGGCAAAAATCCTAAATTTTATTTGGTTGCATGCATAACTTGGCGATAATATCGAAATTGACTCCACCTAAAAGTATAGAGTTCGAAATCCCTCATCCCCAATTCAGGAAAAAAAAAATAAAAAAAAAAGCTTTATTTCTAATTTTTTTAATGGAATAATTGTTATTTAAAGAAAGTGATATTATTATGTCATTATTTTTATTTTTGTATTTTTTTGATAAATAAAAAAAATAATATGAGAAACTAATATATATGATTTAATCAGTCAAAATAACATATTTCAAAATAATTTGATGTTTAAAAATCTGCGATGGACAACAAAAAAATGTGGTTTTTCATAATTCAGTAAAATACCAATGAGTGTTCGACCAGAATATGAAGAGTTTTCTACTAGAATACGAAGAGTACTCTCTTCAACGACAGGAGATTGATGCCGGCTACTAGTGATTATGTAACTAAACATATTTTGGTAGAATATTCAAAGGTGCATACTAGAATGCCCAAAGATATCTAGAATACCTTTTTGATTTGTTGTGGAATTTTTAGAAAGACATATTAGATTGATCACTAACTTATCTTATAAGAGCATAAAAATCCTAAAATCATTCTAAATGCGGCAATGTTCTAAAGCTTTGCTCTTTTTGGAGCATTATTCAAAATCAACCTATTTTTAAAGTAAGATTCATATTTTAATGTACTTTCAACAGCGTTGGCTTATTACTTTATCATCTGTTCTCCATTCAGACAAGCCAAGCTAATTGAAGGCTTGCAAATATGCTAACAAGTAGGTTGGAAGGGAGCCCGTCTTTATTAAATAAAGCCTGAGTTCAAGTCACTCTCACTGCATTGATCAATATATGGCAAAAAAATATATTGCATATACCACATGAAACTGTCGTGGCTCCGGAGTTGTCTAAGCACTCAGACCTCTTCTTCTATTATTCTTTTTCAGAGAAAAAAAGCTAACTGAATGGTTCCACTTGGATGAATCTAATTGCTCACTTTTATCCTTTTAAAACCCTTTGTCTTGAAGTAAATTTTGATATAAGCGTCAGTACTCGTAATTTAATATGTTAAAAGGGAAATAAGAAAAGAGAAAAGGAAAAACGAAGAAAATAATTATTTCAAATAATAAGATATTTGAGATTAGTTAGGCCCTAATCATAGATTGGAAGAAGTCCCTCTTACGTAATTAAGTTGTTGCGAAGTCGTTGTTTCAAAGTTTAAACCATTAAAATTTGACTACATGTTAAAGTCTTGTAATCAAGAAGTTGGATTCTTTGAATGTCGGCATCAACTTAAATCTTTTGCTTTAAAAAGTTATACTTTTTGATGTGTATTTATATATATGTATATGTTCATATATCTATATATAATTTTTTCATTTCCTCTTCCAAGTGGAATACAATTATGTGCAATCAGGAGACACCTCGTATATGCTTTGTACTATAAAGTTTTCATGTAAATTATGAAATATGCACTTCTTGTATTTGTAGGTATAAACTAATGATAATTTCATACTTGACTTTATCATAAGATGTAGAGTTTGAATTTTTCATCCCAATTTATTAGAAAAATAAATTTTTAACAAAATTTACTCACTTCTACTATATACAACCCTAAATTTGACCATTAGGTCACGGATGATTTTGTTTTCTTTGTCTTTTTAGACGACCAAAAAAAAAAAAAAACGTACTTAAGATTCTAAAATTAGAAGTTGATGCGATTAACGACCGATTTGTACAACCTTTGACATAAAACTATTTGGATAAGTTCGCTAGAAATGTTAAATATAAATCTGTATATATAGAAAAAATAAATAAATAAATTAACACACACACATCTTTACCGTGGATGCAAGTTAATAAACTATTATGTTTCTTGACATTGAAGAAAGTCTAGCTAGCAGATTCCCCAACCCTATAACGTTTCCCAAATTTGAAAAGTTGATTTCACTTTATCAATAATTTTGACATTATAAACCAACAAATCGTTGCTTCAAATTTTTTTCTTCTCTAATTTAATTATTTAAGAATATAAATGGCAATCTTTAGTGTGATTTCGCTTTCTAAATGGTTCTCAACTATAGTACCAACTTTGCAATATGTAAGGCCAAAATATTAACAAACAATATTTTTTTCCTTGTGTATGATCAAAAGATTACAAATTGGTGACTGTTCTGGAAATATTTTTATTACAACAATAATATTTAGAAATCGAGAAGATGAACCTAATTTGAATGCTGTCCCATCCGATTCCTTATTGTGGGAAATTTGTATCTCAAAATTTCACGTGCATTAAGAGAGAGAGATATATATATATGTGTGTGTGTGTGTGTGTGTGTGTGTGTAATATGTTTATATATTTGTATCTTATCCACAATTTATTTGAAATTAGAAGCACTAATTATTGGTGAAGAAATTCAAGTAAAAAAAAAAAAAGGAAATTGTTGCCAAAAGGAATAAGAAAACAGACGTGCCAACCAACAAATCTTAAGAATTTTGTTCTTTGTTTTTTTTTGTTTTTTTGTTTTTTTGTTTTTTTTTTTGTTCTCCTTTTAATAAAAAACTTATTTCAACTTAATTGAATTTCGTAGTCAATTATTCTACGGAGGAATTGATATGAAACCTTCTTTTTTTAAGAAAATGAAAAATTAAAAGGGACAACCATATTAGCAGCCATAAGAGACACATGTCTCCTCCGGATACCCAATTTTCTTGTTACACAATAGGAGTCTGCCAGTTTTTATTTCTATTACCATTAACATAAGATGGGGCAATAGAATTCAAGACTTCAACTTTAAAAAAAAGACGTGGGATAAGCATTCCATCAACCCTGCAAATATATATATATATATATATGTATGTATATTTCAAACAAATATATTTATCAAACATATATATATATATATAATATCAAAAAAATATACATCTATAACTATATATAAAGGAGTCAGACGTTCAAGGATTAGAAAATTAAAAGAAAAGATTTATTAGTAATCAAGGAATATTACGAATGGATTCTATATAAATACAAGTTTCTGTATATTAAATCAAATAAATTATCTAATATAATCTAAACATCTATAATCAATAGATTTCTTAAATTATAAAATAAATATAATTTTTACCTAAAAGAATAATTATCATTAAAAAATTTACTCTTCCTGATAACATAAAAAATTAACTCGTCTTAGTTCTTAATATCTATAACCTCATTGGTGACCAGGGCCCTCATGATCCAATTTAATTGTTTACATCTGACTAGTGTTAATGTTTTTACCCTAGACTCCGCATTTAAAACTGTAAACATATTAGTTAGTGTTAAGTGAAAAAAAAATCTAATAATTGTAGAACTGCATCAAATACTTGTAGATCATTTGTGAATTCAAGAATTAAGCCAACACCAAATTTAAGGATCAACTAGCACGAAATAAATACGATAATATGTATATTTTAACAGTAATTTCAGTTGGACTTTACTATAAGGTGCAGACTTCGAAATCCTCCACTCTAATTCTTAAAAAAAAAAAAAAAAAAAAACTAGAACTACATTAATAGTAGTGCCATATAAGACTCAAAAAAAAAAAGCATAAATGAATTAAAGAATCACATAAAATAGAAAATTAAAATAGTAATAAAATTATACTAGTTGACAAGAGAACGGTAGGAGTTAGGTTTGAGTGCCAAGGAGCCAATTTTCTCACGAAATTAATGTCGTTACATTTTGATAATCTATATTTAAGCTTCGATTCGAGAGTAGAAAGAGAAATGGAATCTTTTTTAGAAGCATGCTAATTATATCGAGCAAGAGGACAAATGTTACACGTAACGATAATTTTTACTTCAAGATTGTTATAGTTTGTTGTCACACACATATATATATGTATATATCTACTCTTGTTTATTGAAATGACAAAGATATATGTATAGCATATTGAAAGTGACATCAATATTAATTAACGTTGGAGCGCTCTACCCCCAACGTATTAATGGCCACTTGTCCTACATTTGAATTTGGAATACTACAAAAACATGTGGGCTTCCCATAAAAATTAAAAGCGAGAGAGAGAGAGAGAGAGACGACATTATTTGGCCCTCAAGCACCCTTCCTAAAGTAAAACCAAAACTAGAACCAAAAGTTACTTAAAAAAAAAAAAAAAAAAATTTGGAACCAATATTCTTGAATGGCTAATAGCTATATGATAGAACAGAGAGAACAAAGTAAGGGCCGGCAGAATAATTAATAGTTTGCATGGAGCCACTCTTGACTTTTGACATATGAAAATTCAGAGGAAAGTTTTTAAGTAAATTTTAAAATAAAATTGTTTGAGGAAATGTTCATGAAAGTATGTGAACATATAATGTGAAAATTTGAGGGAATTATATAATTCTAAACACAAAGAAAGAGAATTTTGTATGTGTGTAATTGAAAATAACTTACAGAAATTTCATACTTGATTCAATCATAATATACAGTTAATCACACCCCCAAGTTAACAAAAAAAAAAAAAAAAAAAAAGGACTTGCTAACTTTAGATAGGAGAATTAGAGGGGCAAAGAAGGCCATTTGAAGCACTTAAAGTATTATATTCTCCTCAAATTTGTAGACTGTTAAGAGTGAAATATATTAATAAAGAAAACCTTTATATGAATATATCTACCATGATCTAATATGATATAAGTGGTCCTCGTACTGATTGTGGTTTTAAAAATGGTACAAAAGTTAAGAGACTGTAAATTATATATTTTATCAAAATTTCAATGACTATAGAGATGAGCTTTGTTTGGAAGTCTATAGATGGACATTAAAATAATGCACTCATCTTTTTTAGGGATGATTGCCGGCCGACACTTTTGGCTTTACTTTCCTAGAGTTGGTGATCACGATCAACAAGTCCTAAATATAATTTTCTTCGATAGTTACATACATGAACCAGTGACACATTTGGTCACATATTTAAACAGGAGTTCTTTTTTTTTTTTTTTTAATCATTTATTTATTTATTTTGAGGAAGCAGTATTTCAAAGCATGTAAACACACTACAAATACCAATCCACACACACAACCTTCTATCGGAGACACTTCACAACAAACTGTTGGTTTGAAAAATTTTAAAACGCAGTGAAAAAATTTTCAAAACCATCAGGATTTGGCTTATGTTGTCTTATAAACTAATCGTTTATAATATATATTTTATTCATATCTAGAAAAATAATTCTGCATGATCGAGAGTTTCTCAACCACTCGATCTTCCTTGAAAATTCCCCTTTCATGAGTCAATGGTGTGTTTGACACAGATTGTACTCTTTTTGGAAACACCGCTGTACCTTTCGTGAATCAATAGGCTGCATCTTAGCTTATGTTTGGTGAATGAGTTTAAACTCAAACTTAACTCAAATTTTTCATCTTAATTTTTGTCTTTTTCTGAACAGTCAATAAAATTTATAACTATTTTTTAAAAAGTCAACTTAACTCAAACTTAAAAATTTTATCTTATTTCAAACTCAATTCAAATACCAAACGAACCCTCAGTTCTCTTTTAAATAATCTGTCATATATAGCTATATGACTTTCTAGCTTAATTTAAAGGTAAGAACTAGAAAACCACATATGGAGACTCAAAAGGATCTAAACCCTTGTAGATATCTATAAGGATTCATTTATAGAATTGGAATTTAATTGGGATTGAGAAACTTCCCATATTTCCTTGTGCATTAAAAATCACCCAACTCCATGTGTAAGGAGTTACAATTGGATAATTATCACGATTTGATTTTCAAAAAAAAAAAAAAAAGATTTATATTTATCTTAATTATTATCGAATAAATATCATTTTATACATATAATAATTATTTATTTTGACAATTAAAATAACTAATCACGGCAAAGTATTTGTCTAAATTTTATGTGCAACTGATTTTCATGTTATCACGCAAAACAAGCGTCATAAATATTTAACAGTGTTGTACGGAATTGCATAATCTATATCCCATACCACCATCAGTTGGCACCAACCTATATTAGGCAATTTTCGTACAATCCCAAGAGACTTACAAATGTCCATGAATTACTCTATTAATGAATTTTAGAGAATTATGAAGCTAATAAGAAGACCAAATGGACCTTCACAATTTAAGCTCTTGTAATTGTTATTTAATTTAGTTAATTTCTAAATTTAAACTAGGCTATTTTATACGGATACCTTCTAAACTTCTTAAATTTAACAATTTTGTCTATTAACTATTTTTTCTTTAGTATTCACCCCCAAACATTATTTTTGTCATAATCAGTCCCTTTTGCTCACTTTTGTTAAAATTTGGATGGTTTTTTACACATGACTTGCATATGATAGCCCAAAAAAGGCATTGTTGATCTTTTTTATTTAATTTTAGTATAATTTCATTTGAAAACTTGACAGAATTTGATTATAACTCAAACTTAAACATGAACTTAAAAAAAAAAAAAAAAAAAATTTGTTTTGGAATTAAGTAAAAATGCCTTCATCCATGTAACATCCCCATAAAATTATGAAGCTAGTGAGGAGACTAATAGATTTTCTCAATTTAAGGTCTGATAATTATTATTTAATTTTGTTTATCTGTTAATTGAAGTTATGTTATTTTGTATGGACATGTCCTTAACCTCTCGAATTTGACAATTTAGTCCGTTAACTTTCTTGACAATCAACTCTTAAATTATAACTTTTTTTTTTTTTTTTTTTTTTTAGAGATGTTTATGTATCAGATTGCACATATTAGGCTTCAATCCATCCAATTTATAACCAATCTATTAGAGCCAACTGCCCATAAAAATTGGATTTTGCGGATTCAATCCATGGCCTTTGAAAATTAAAATGAACATACTAAAGTAAATAACAAGCAATTTGTCTCAACATGATCACATTCAAGTCTTCAATAGTAAACCAAATTATGACATTACAATCTATTCCCCCTAATAAACCTCAATGATTAAATTAAAAATCAAGTGTTCATTACTCATCAATATCACTTTATATAATTTTTACATTTATATGTATAATTATGGGTATCGTTTGGATTTACATGCGAATATTATAGATTTTGGGAAATACTCAATCAGCAATCTAATTCGTAATATTAGGATTAAAAAAAGAGCCTAATATTTTATCAATTTGTTAATCCCCTAATTCAATCCAATCCAATTTGTTGGATTGGATTCAATGGATTCACAAATTCAATCAACGCCCGTTATAAATTCAAAGTTCCCACTCAGGAAATGGTTTTGATAATTTCATTGTTGTTGCTAGTCCTGATTTACGAAAATTTGGTGTGTGTTGCGGTGAACCAATAATAACTATAAGGTTATGATTTATATATTAGTTATAATGGCAAAGAATAATATTAGAGATATTAACTCTAATTAGAGACTTAGTTACTAAAAAACTAGAGAACTTAAACCCTCCCGCAACTTTTCTTTTTTCAAAAATACCGTACAATTTTGAAAAAAATTTGATAATAGCCCCCCCTCCCGCCAATGATAAGTCCATAAAATAGATAACTCTATAAAATAGAGTTATTTTATCATTTTTGTGCATGTAAATTGGCTATGTTCTTTTTTAGGTTAATTTAGTTTAGTTTTGAATAATTTTAATTTAGATTAGTTTATTTTGATTTTGTGTAATTTGATTTAATTTTGTTTAATTAGTTTAATATTAATTTCAATATATTGTTATTAATTTACCTCTCTAAATAATTAATTTTCTCATTTGTGTATGATAATTAGGTGAGACCGGACAACATGGAAATTTTGGACTCAAACTGGAGGTAGAATAGTCATTAAAATGCCCATAAATGAGCAAAATTTGAAATTAAGCCGGGTTCATCCAGAAATTGACATGTGTTCCATTGTTGAAAGAAGCCGGATCTCCTGTAACACGTTCCACCAAACTAATGTGCACCTGTGGGCTTTATCCAACCTTGAGCAGCCACGTGTTGCCCGAAAAGGGGGGGAAAAAGAAGCAGAAAGAGTGTGTGTCACAGCTGGACCCATCACCAAGACAAAGAAAAGCGAAAAGAAAGGAATAGAGGTCTTGTGGGGAGGCGTGGAACAGAGGCCAAAAACCGAGAAGAAGAAAGAAGAGAAGAAAATGAAAAAGAAAAAGAAAAAAAAAATAGAAAATTAGAAAAAAGCCAACATTTGGTAATCTATTATATTATTTACAAGTTGACCTTGATATTAATGCCAATAACTCTAGCACTGCCAAGACCCAAACTATAAATTAGAAAACAGATCTTCCAAAAACTGATTTTAATTATGTGCAAGCTGTTAAATTAAAATTTTCAATCCACTTCTGGTTAATATTCTCGTTCAATTAATCATTCTAATTTTTTTCAAAAGGGGAATATTGTATTCAGCTAAACAAAACAAACAAACACCAGTGTGAAGAATTAACTTCTTCAAACATGAGACCCTTAACTCAGTGTTTGATAAAACCCAAGGAGCATTAAGGACATACACTGAGATCCGACAACAAAAAGTTCTTTAGAACACCAATAATCATGCACAAATATGGCTCGTATTGACAATATCTCTACAAAATGTAATCCCCACAATCTATTAAGAGTCAGTAACTTATTAACACTAAGGTCAACAATTACACCTAAAGCAAAGCAAAAAAAAAAAATCTGGTGGTATGCTGACATTAATACTACCGAAAAACAACTCAAACGGATCAGACACACGAACAAAATCAAAAAATTGAGAAATCACTTCTATTATTACAAAGTAAAACTGGAATACACCAACAACAAACAACACATACATGACTGAAATTATAACATCGTCTCTATTAAAATTATAAACAACCACTGAAAGGAGATCCAACTCCAACATTCCGAAGAAGTAGCACCGTAATGAACGGAGCCACCACCAGTAGCGCACTACCACGTCAACACGGAAGAGTCACTCTCTCCTTCACCGGCCCAAATGAGGCAAGCACCCCTCCTACTGCACCGTCAATTTATTCTAATTTAGAAATATTGTTCATGGCAAAATTATAAGAAGTTTTATGTCTATTGATTTTTTTTTTTTTTTTTTTGGGGGTGGTTTCATTTTATCATTTTTTAATTTTAAAGGAAGAGACATGAAATATTGCAATATATATACGCACCGCATTTGCAGCCATATATAACTCACAGGTCACAAGGAAAGTTTTTCATATTAATTATTTCTTTTACGGATTATGTAGGGAAGGCCACAATGTTAGGTTAGTGGGTCACAATTATAACAAGAATAACTTGACGGAAAATATGGATATAGCATGTGATTATATTCTCATTATTGGAATCGACGTTTGAACATAACTTCACCAAAATGTCAATTTTTTTACTCAGAAGAATGAAAAGAATTGGAAAAGAGAAAATACTTTTGTGTAGATCTCACGCCATCTGGCTTCTAATGATTTGACATTGGATAAGGAAAAAAGAATATGCATATAATAATCTGCTAATTATAATATTATAAGGAATATAAATAAAATAAGGAAGTGCTAGAAGGAACGTGAAGTATTTGATCAAGTGAAACGAATTTCATAAAGTTTGAATATTTTGATCCAATCATAATTGACTAAGGTGTCATCATCGTGGCCATGCTTTAGGTACCCTCTACTTTTTTATTTAAAAAAAAAAAAAGAGTAATTTTGATTATCAAATTTTCTAACGAAGTGTCTTTTTCCAATCCATTTTCAAATAAGTAATGACTTGGTACTTGTAGGCCGCATACAGCTTATAACTAGCTAATTAAAACATATAGTTTTCTTATAAAAGTATTGGTTTTTTCCTTTTACATCACTCTTACGAAATCAAAATCAACTAAATTATTAAGAAGGAACTGTTATAATTCCTTTCAAATTATATATAAAAAGGGAGCTTTCTATAGAATTTTTGAGTTTTACGATTAGAACCTCTGTGACGCATCTTAGCGTATCGTACTCGTAATGTTGGTACAAATTATTATATATGTGGAGTGTACTGTTTTTTTTTTAATTATTATTATTTTTATTTTTGGAAGTTGGGTTATGCGGAGTATTGATCACAACGAATTTCGTTGAAATAATAATAATAATATTTTTTTTTCGCTAGAAAAGAAATAGCAAAAAAATAAAAAATAAATAAATAAATAAATAAATAAATATACATCTGGACGGCAATTGGGGATCAGGAAGAGTGTCAATGTTTTTTTTTTTTTTGGTTGACCAAATCCATATTTCTCCCTTACGATTTCTTTTTTTTCAAACAATGATGAACAACCAAAGACGAGTAATGATACCACTTGTGAATATATTCAATAGCGTCACCGTTAAGTAAGTGGACATGTATACAATTTCAGCCAATCAAAATGCTCAAATTGATCCAATATTTTCTTCCATTATTATGATTAGCATTTTGCTGCCATAATCGGGATTCGGGGCACTAAAGAAATATGCTGATCCAAAGAGAGGAAAAACCTTGTGGATTTTTCATGGTTAACTACACCATTTTAGCTTTCAAATCCAACATTTTCTTTGGTTTTTTGTTTTTTTCTTTTTTGTTTGTTTTGTTTTGTTTTGTTTTGTTTTTGTTTTTGTTTTTTTTTTCTTTTTTTTCCAGGCAAAATCATAAAGTGTGCCGTGCTCTATAAAATGACATTTATGTAGCAGACCAATATAAATATTTCTTCTGGACGGATTATCCGATCATGATTTAATTAATTCAAAAGTAATTGCTTGTTAATGTTTAATTAGCCTTTTCTTTTTTGAAGAGTAATTAGTTCAGATAATTCCTGAATTCTTTTAAATGTGATAGTTTGTTCTCTATCCTTTTTTTTTTGTCTAAATAATCATAAACTCTTTTTTTTTTTTTTGACCGTTATGGTCTTTTCAGTCAAAATCCATTAATTTCTAACAGAGTAAAAGAGTATTTTAGTAATTTATTGATAATTAATTAATTTTTTAAAATTAATCTCTCTCTCTCTCTCTCTAAACCAAAGCCCAGATCTAGGGGCCAAAATCAAAACTAGGGGTGGGACAAGCTCGGCGGGGGGGGGGGGGGGGGGGGTGGGGTTGGTGTGAAGAAACCAAGATTGGAGTGGGCGGGCCGCGGCGGGGGTGGGG
>JAFMPE010102308.1:0-13312 GCA_024759925.1 Ficus religiosa
GAAATTGAATTTCTGAAAAGATCGTTATCCACCATCCTCTCCACATTAATGCAATTTTCCACTCTGACAATTCCAGAACAGTACGTCTTTCTGATTTTAATTTTTCAATACTCTCACCGTTCCTTCAACAGCTGTCCTCCTCCCCGTGTCATCACCTTTTCACATCGCACTGTTTGAGAAACAGTATCGTAGGGTATAGAACTAAATGACTACCTATATAGCTTAGCGGAAATTTCATATGTGAATACATAATATAAGATAAAGATTTTAAATCTCCATCCCAAAAATCAATATAGACATGTACAACTAATATATTTTCTCGTATAAATACTCATAATCACATATTACTAAGTCACAAAGGGCAAAAAAAATTCATGCATGAATTCACCCAACTAACAACTCCCTATTTCATTATTGTCCCTTTCTTATTAAAGGAAAAAAGAAAAAAAAAAAAAAAAAAAAAAGAGAGAGAGAGCACTGTCATGAACATATCGCTTTATCAACATCATTGACCAAGTTCCTATAAATAAAAAATATATATATATATATATATATATCATTGATCAAAGTCATTAAATAACAATAAAGATTGTGGACCGTGTCAATTTCTTCAATTCCCCAAATGATAGAACAAACAACTTATTCAGTAAAAAGATTATAAGACACTAAGCAAGTCATCAGAGTATTTGCTATAGGAAAATTAGATTTAGGTGATCTATTTTGATCACTCAATCTAATACATAGTCAAAATTTTATTTTTTTAGCAAAATAACCCATTTGCCATTTTTTTTTTCAGGTTTGTTCAGTCAATTAATAATTTGAAAATTGATTGTTAACATTATGATCAATCAGTGATTGACTATGATCAATTAGTGATTGACTATAATCAATCACTGATTTACCAAATTAATAATATTTTGTGATTAATCACTAGTTGACTATTTAAAAAAATTAATTGACTATTTTTAATTCAAAAAAATGGTTTTTTTTAAACTAATTTAAAAAGCTTAATCTGTTTGTTAAAAAGCTTCTTTAAAAAAAAAAAAAAAAAAAGACTATTTTTCTCTAAATACCTTCCTTTTAATACATGCACGCTCAAATACTGTTTTCATGCATACATGAATACGATGAAGTCAATAGTATATTGCCGTGCACAGTTTTAATTTTGGTTCAAACTTTTAGTTTGATTTACGCCCCACGAAAAATATAAAAAAGCTCCGTCATTGGATATAACTGTCCCGAAAAATATTAAAACCATTTCATGAGCAAAAAATAAAAATATATTTAAAAAAAAAAAAAAAAAAAAAAAAAAAAAAGAAGAAGAAGAACAAAGTTGTCATCACTCGTACACTGGTCACCCGACAAGCTGTTTCACATCACTTGTTTGAACAGTCCCGATTAAAAAAAAAAAAAAAAAAAAAAAAAACGAAAAAAGTACCAGAAACAACTGCAGCTAACTAGATGTTGACATCAGTATAAGCTAATGTACATGTTTGGATTTCTTGTATACATTTTGCTATAATTAGACATTAATAGTAATGCCTTATCGAGCCTCGATCAATGAAATGCTCATGTCGTTTGTCGAAGATGACTCGGGCTTTGAAGACGAAGTGTCTCCTTTTGCTGAATCCACCTCCATGAAATAGCCAGGTGGGTTGGGCTGAGGCAGCTCACTCTCACTTCCCAACATCACAACTACAGCAGACATGTCAGGTCTATCCACCGGACTCCGTTGCACACATAAGAGACCAATATGAATGCAACGTAACACTTGCTCTCGATTGTGGTCCGATTCCCTTAAGTGCTTATCAAGCAACTCAAATGAACTGCCTTCTTTATGCAATTTCCATGCCTAGAAAATATCAAAATCCGAAAATGTTAAAAAGATAATTTGAATAATTACTTTAACTTAAATGACACTTTTGATAACTCACCAATCCAATGAGGGTAAAACCATGATTATCATGGTGAAAGCCTCTGTTTTTCTTTCCACTAACAATCTCCAAGACCAAGATACCAAAGCTAAACACATCGGATTTTATCGAGAATAAGCCATCGAATGCATATTCCGGTGCCATATAGCCACTACATAGAATCATTAGAAAGAGAGAAACTAAGAATCTATTTAACTCGGAGTATCATTCACATGTTTTCAAAAATGCTCAAAGTTATATGATAATTACTTACTAAGTTCCTATTACTCTACTTGTCTTTTCTTCTGTCTGATCTCCACAAAAAGTTCTAGCCAGGCCAAAGTCTGAAATTTTAGGATTCATCTCATGGTCAAGTAAAACATTACTAGCTTTAAGATCTCTGTGTATTACTCTCAATATAGAATCCTGGTGAAGATATAGAAGTCCCCGTGCAATTCCGCATATGATTTGGAAGCGCTTCGACCATTCCAGCAGTTTCCCTTGCTTCTGATCTGTCAATATGTTTTCTAAGTCATCAATATAAGCCACATCAAAGTAGAAATTAATTATGTAAGCTAGGTAGATTGGGATTTTCACCAAAAATGAAAGAGTCGAGGCTTTTGTTAGGCATATACTCATAAACCAGCAATTTATCTTCTTCCTGAATGCAGCAACCGAGAAGCTTCACAAGATTACGATGTTGCAGCTTGGCAATTAATTTTACTTCATTTTTAAGCTCTTTTACTCCTTGTCCAGAACTTATTGACAGCCTCTTCACGGCAATTTCTTGACCATCTTCTAGCTTACCCTGAAAAATTTCAAACATCAACAGAAGAGCAGAACGTTTTTGTTCTTATTTTACAATTTATTCCAGACAATAAAACAAAAGAACAAAAAAAATCATGAACTTGCTGAAACCTCAGAAACTTACTCTGTATACGGGTCCAAAACCACCTTCTCCAAGCTTGTTTTGCCATGAAAAGTTTTCAGTGGCTGCAGTTATAGAAGACAGGTCGAACAAAGGAAGCTCCATATCTTCCTCTTCGTCTCCATTCTGACTTAATGCTTGATTTCTATCTGTTTTGTACAACACATTTAGACGAATTGGCAAGAAAACAAGATCTTGTTAAATATAAGAAATGAGGACGAGATGTCTGCCGCTGATATTTGTACGTTGAACAGAGATGAGATAAGGTAAAATTGTAAGCATTGGACAATGAGACAAGGCTTTTGCAACCCAAAAAAAAAGGCAGACAAGGAAACTAAGGCAAGCTAACTCAGAGACCAAAATTGGAACGACAAATGAAAATTTCGAAATTAGTTTCTGGCTTATGTCTCTCGATTTGAGAGATTGTTTTGTTTTGTTTTGTTTCTTTTTTTTTTTTTTTTCGCTCTCTAATTTGTCTTAATGATTTTATCTGATTTTATAGTACTTAATCTTGTATTATATGCTAATCTTAGTTGAATACTGTAGTGATACGTACAATGGGATGCCGACATAATTAGAATATGCCCAAAATTGCTTTATTGCCTGATACTCGAGAAAAAAAAAATTAATTAAATATTTATACAAAATTTCACCATATTCAAGCGACAACTAAAGATTTTACATCATATAATTTAATTCTTTTTTGTTTTTTTCCTGTGGTGGAATTGAATCCACCCTATGAATGACTTGGTCCATATTGTAACAGTTTATCTACGTGTTTTTGAAGTCAACAATTGTCACCAAGTCAATAAATGTGACCATATTTCTTGCAAGGATGAATAAGCTCTTTTTTTTTTTTTTTTCTTTTTTCTTTTTCTTTTTTTTTTTTTGGCCGGAAAGTGAAAACAGGGTAAGAGAAAAAAGCCATTATTACCTTTTGAGCCTCTCCTGCGAATGAAATAGCCAAGATATAGCACCCCAGAAACAACTCCGACTACAGCTACCACTAATAAAGCTCTCATCTTCTTATCAGCTTTTCCTTTTTCTGTTTTTTTTTTTTTTTTTTTTTTTTTTTTTTTTTTTTTTTTTGGAACAGAAAAGAAATCATCAAAAAAAAAAATTTGAGAAAATATCTGAAATACATGTAATGATATTCCAGGAATTATTAGGCCATACCTAGCTCTGAGTGTGGCATGCGAATGAATAGATCTTGTTGACCATTGGGAAATTGCCTCATGTCCATCAGATCACCATACCAGATGAGACAACCACTGCCTTTTCCTCTGATATCGGAGTTTGTGTAAGCCGTACAAGAACAGTCGCTCAAGCATTTGGCCCTGCATTCCTTTAGATTCATACTCTTGTTCACCCAAGACTGCATTGTATCCGGCAATTTCAATCCGGAAAATTTGATAAACCCATCTCCATGCTTCTCCGAGCAGTTCAGAGGATCATTACGTACACATCCTTCAGACCAGTCCATTGAACTCCATTTCTCTTGAGACTTAGGCTTGAATCCTCTTAAGCATTTGCATATAGGATTGTCGTTTATCATACAATTTGCATTGGCTCCACAGCTGCCATACCTATCACATATGTCTTTAGGTGATGATCCGTAAATCTTCCAAGTCCGCTCTTCCTCGATCCATATAAGGCGCTCACGATTACTTACAGTTTGGTTCATAACTAATATTGTGATCACCGACTTATTCTTGAGGTTGTATGTGTAATATACCTCATCATCATTATACACAAAGTCGTACCTGTAAAGAGGGTTTGGCTTTTGTTCTGGTATTCCACTAAAATGGAGGCCGTTCCAAGGTCCGGTGCGGAGGAACTTTGAGGTACCCTTTCGAATATAAACATCGGGGAATGTATGATGCACTGGATCAAACTCAACTCCGGCAGTGAAATCTCCGTTACAAGGATCATCCCAACTCCTCCATGCCGATACGCGCCGCTTAAGACCCGTCCTCAAATCCCACCCTAACTTCATGCCTGGCATCATTGTATCTGAAGGATAGTCAAAGCTCTGCCACAAATAAGTCTCTGAATTTCCATCTTCCTCGTCTCTTAGTACAAGATTTCCGGAATCTAGAAGCTGCACTATTGGCTTCTTGGCCTGTTTCGACAAGCTTGTCGACCAAACAACACTCTTGTTTTGATACAAAAGCACAAGATTGCCTGTGCTGTTGATGGTCAACAAACCAGAGGAATCATTAATCGGGCTGCATCGGTTCGCAACCCAAACGACTGTTTGAACTGGGATGTTCTTGTACCAAATTCCGACATAACGATTCTTGGAATTTCCAGGACTAAAGAAACCAAGCTCAAAGCTTCGTTCTTTGGAAACCAAGGTTGCACCATCACTCATAGATTGCTCTTGATCAATAAAATCAATAGCGGAGAAAACTGTTTGGAAGAGAAATAGAAAAGTAGCAGCAATTTTAAGCATCAATGGAGGAATCGCCATTTTTGTTTTTTTGTTTTTTTTTCTATTTCTTACTTTGTCCACCATGAGTATAATAAATAAGGGGTGGAATTCTTTGTGATAATTAGTCTTCATAAAAAGTTTACTTGAACTGTGCGTCATTGTTGACTAAGCATACTGGTTTTTGTCAAAGAGACTCCTTGTGTCAAAGTTTGAAGTTTGACAATCTTTCCGGGCTAATTAGAACTGTGGTATAAAATCTTCGAAGATTCCACTAAGAAACGAAAAAAGTAAGTATAACATATCTAATATACATTTTTCAATCTAGAAATTTTCATGACTTTTGCTTTATCAGATAAAAATGTATTAATCGTGGTTATCTAGTTGCAGATATAACCTAGCATAATTTCCCATCTTAACTCTATTATAAGGTGACAAGTTTGAATCCCTAATTTTCAAGTTCAAAAAAATTTTTTTTATTTTTTTCTGGTTATTTATTTGCATAATTATTAGGGAAAATTATTAGGTTGGTCCCTAAACTTTTAAGTTTTTACAACTTTGGTACCCATTTATTTAAGCTGAAATGACCTTACACTATTAAAATTACTACAGTAGTCCTTTTCATTAATTTTTTAATGGAGTTCATTAGTTAGCATCACTTGTTAACCAAATTACTAACGGATTCTATCAAAAAATTAACAGAAATGACTACTGTATCAACATTTTATCAATAGTTTAGAAGCATTCCAACTACAGAAGAAAAAAAAAACAAAACAAAACAGAGAGAGAGAGAGATCCGATACATGCACATAAGTTGGTGCTCAAAAATTAAGATTATAATTAACGTCCCTGGTATTTTTCTAAGTTTTGAGTTATTCGTAATCAAGAATAATTTTTGGAAAGCTGAGAATTTTCAAATTTTTTTAATCATGGTCTCAACTAGCACTACACCAAAAAAAAAAAATAATTTATTATAATAATAAAATAAAATAAATAGTCGCAGCAATTTCCTGTAACACTTTCAGTTACAACATTTTGGTAGGACTAGATGCTCTTTGAATAATATTGTGACTAATATGCATTTAGTCACAAACTTTGGTTATGACAAACTTTTTAGCATGAATAAAGTCCTAGTACCTAAAACTTTTCCCGCTGCTAAAAAACCTAGGGGCTAAAATTTGTGATTAATTGATTGACATTAGCAGCAAGGTTATGACTAAAAGTTCAACAATGTTATGATTAAAAGTAACATTTAATGATCACACAAAAATGTTGTTAATAAACTAATATAAATAATGTTGTGACTAAAAGTTCTAACTTTTTTTTTTCCTGTTGTAGTAAAAATTTAAATAGTAAGCATTCCATAAACTCGATATGGATAGATATATTTTTAACAAAAAAATAAATTTCCAGAGTGTTGTTAATCATAAACGTCGGAATGTGGAGATAGAGAGCTGAAGTTGGCGTCTGAGTTGCAGGAGAGAATTCATAATATTTTTCTCGAATTTTTGTTTTGTTTTTTGTTTTTTTTAATACAACCATGGATGGATCTCCGACGATTATATATATATATATATATATATAGATTTAAATTTCTTTGGTTTTCTTCCTATGACGAAATCCAGAAAATCTGGCAATCAGTGATTACCAGTCGCTAACTAGGAGGTTACCGCTTGGTAACTAGTTGGTGCTAACATGAATAGTAATTTGTGCTTGTTGCAACTAAGCGTATAATTGGTATTCTAAAAATTAATTAGTTAATCAATTGAATATTAGGAGTTAATTAGATAATTAGAATCTATTTATTTGATATGTTTTATTTGAATTTTAAATAGAGAATCTGATATGGGGGAAATATTTTCTAATTTGAATATTTTTGGGATAGGTAGAGTAGATTTTCTAATTTTCTTGTTGATATATTCTTGACAGAATATTTCTCGATTGTCATCTATTTATTGGTGGTTTTCCTTGTAACGTCTAATTCAACATACAAGATGTTAGATTTTTCTCTCCCAATTATTCTCGTTTACCTGGTATCATAGCCATAACCTAGAAAACCCTGCCTTCAACAACCTGACGGTATAGTCCGTACATGTCCGTATAAAACGTGCCAAATCCCTACGACCATACGCTGTCCCTGCAATAGTGACAAGGGCCACGACTGGGGAAACTAAGAAATCCGAAGAGCTCCCTACCAGCACGTCTATCGGCAGGTCTGCCACTTGTATGGATGCCACGACTTTGATGGCCCACAATTCCTTTCAATTAACTGTGCACAAGTTGAATGGTTGAAACTACCCGGAATAGGCACAATCCATCAAGCTTGTTATCGATGGGAATGGCAAGTTGGGCTATTTGACGAGAGAAAATCAAAAACCAGCCAAGACCGATCCTAGTTATCGAACATGGAGATCTGAAAACTCTATGATTATTGCTTTGCTAACCAATTTGATGGAGCCTGCGATTGGGAAGTCGTTCATGTTCATGCTGACAGCCAAGGAAGTATGGGAAGCCATCTAGGAAACTTACTATGATTTGGAGAATTCTTCCCAAATTTTCTCCCTCAAGACGCGTCTATGGCACAACAAGCAAGGGGATCAGGACCTTACCACCTATTACAACGAGATGCTGAGACTATGGCAAGAGCTCGACCATTGTTATGACGATCAATGGGACTATTCCAAAAAAGGTGTCCAACTCTTGCTGAAACGGGAAGAAAACGACAGAGTTTACACAATTCTAGCTTGGATCAACAAGGATTTAGACGATCTTCGTGGACGTATTTTGAGCCATAAACCCCTACCGAGTATCCGTGAAGTTTTTTTTGGAGGTGCGATGCAAGGAAGTACGAAGATGTGTGATGTTGCACCCACGTGACGCCAACCTAGTTGCTCAGCCTAAGTCTTTGGCCTTGTTCTCTCGAAGGGCTGACACTGATGGAGACCGGAAAAATTCCAAGCGTTTGTGGTGTAACCACCATAAGCGGTTATGGCACACACGTGAGACATGTTGGAAACTGCATGGGAAACCTCCTAATTGGAAGAAAATGGACGATAGCCGGGCAACTCAGGCTTCTACAGATGATCTAGGGTCTCAATCTTTTTCCGAGAAGCTTCCATTCACAAAGGAACAAATAAACATTATTTGCCAACTCCTTCAATCTTCGAATTCGTCTGTCAATCCTAGTCATTCGTGTTCCTTTGCACAAAAAGGTAATTACCTCACCGCTACCCTTGTAAGTGTCAACTCTAGTCATCCTTGGATAATAGATTCTGGCGCCACAGATCACATGACAAGTTCTACAAATCTCAGTGTCATATGAACCTTGTGTAGGAAATCAAAAAATTTTAAAATAGCAGATGGCTCCTTTTTAGCTATTGCTGGAAAAGGTTCCATTGCTACTTCTTCCTCTATTGTTTTGCATTATGTCCTTCATGTCCCAAACTTGTCGTGTAATATCCTGTCTATTAGCAAACTAACCAATGATCTTCAATGTTAAAGTTCATTTTTTTCCTTCTCATTGTGAGTTTTAGGATTTGACATCGGGGAAGACAATTGGCAGTGCTAAACAACGAGGCGGTCTCTATTTTTTGAAGATGGTTCTACTTTGGAAAAACAAGCTCTCAGCACTTGTTTCAATTCTATTTCTGTTTCAAGTGATAATAATGTCATGTTATAGCATTTTAGATTAGGGTATCCAAATTTTCTTTATTTAAAGACTATGTTTCCCCGTTTATTCATCAATAAGAGTCCATCTTTTATTCATTGTGAGATATGTGAATTAGCAAAACACCATTGCACTAGTTTTCCTCCACAACCATATGTTTCGTCTGCACGATTCTCTGTGATTCATAGCAATGTGTGGGGAGCTTCTCGAGTTCCCACTTGTTTGGGTAAGCATTGGTTCATAACCTTTACAAATGATCATTCTAGGTTGACATGGGTCTATTTATTGAAACAAACGCCTGAGGCTAAACAAGTTTTCAAAAATTTTCACAATATGATCAAAACTCAATTCCAGGCATATCTTAAGGCTTTTCGAAGTGATAATGGCCGAGAATATTTTTACCACATTTTGGGAAAATATTTTGCAGATAATGGTATTGTTCACCAAAGCTCATGTAGTGACCCCTCAAGAAAACAGAGTGACTAAACGGAAAAATCAACCCCTCCTTGATGTTGCTAGGGCATTATTATTTAATAAGAAGGTGCCTAAATATTTGTCGGGTGAAGCTATTCTTACAGTAGCATTTTTAATAAATAGAATGCCTTCCAAAGTTCTGCACTTTCAAACACCTTCAAACACCTGTATCAGTTTTCAAAAAATCTTTTCCACATTCTCGGCTAATTACTAGTATTCCTTCGAAAGTTTTTGGGTGTATTGTTTTCGTTCATATTCCTAAACATCATCATGACAAACTCGATCCTCGGGCAATGTTTTGATGGAAGTCACATTTTTTGAATCTCAAAGTTTTTTAAATGACCATCTTCAGAGGGAGATCAAAAGGGAAAATGACAGATTTAAAAATATTTTTTCCACTTGAGCATATAACCTTAGATTCAATCTAGGTTTCTTTTCCACAACAAGAACACGGCCAAAGCCGACAGGTCTCTAGCCGAGATGGCCAGGATCGAGACCAGCAAGTCTCTATTCGAAAAGAAGGTACTTTAGGCTAAGAAAAACCAAAGAGAGAACCATCTATCCAAGAGTTTTTAGAAAAAGAAAACTTGGAAAATCTATCTACCGTGCCTTTGCAGAACAACACAGGAACAGAGATGTGTGCGAAACCAAGTGGAAACAAGGAGCTCAGTGTTTTTTCAAGGAAGAAGTATTTTCCATAAAAAGAAGATCTATCATTGAAGCACATTCAAGAATTTGAACCGAGTAAAAATTCAAACCCTGTCATGTGAGGTAAAATTTCTTCCCAGTCAATTGTCCCTAGTTTCGATGAGTCAATTCCTATTGCCCTTAGGAAAGGTGTTCGTTCATACACTAAACACTGTCTCTCAAATTTTGTGTCATATGAAAAGTTGTCCTCCCCATTTTATGTCTTTACTTCACATCTTTCTAGTGTAGAAATCCCTAGGAATGTGAAGGATGCTATAAATGTTCCAGAGTGGAAATAAGCTAGTTTTGAGGAGACAAAGGCTCTTGACAGAAATGAGACTTGGGTGATGGTGGAACTTAACACGGTGAGGGTGCTCCTGTCAGTTGCTGCAAACTTGGATTGGCCATTAGAACAATTAGATGTCAAGAATGTCTTTTTGAATGGGGATCTCGAGGAGGAAGTAGACATGGACTCGCAACCTAGTTTCGAGTAGAGATATTGTTCTAAGGTATGTAAATTGATGAAATCCTTGTACGGTCTCAAACAATCATTGAGGGCCTGGTTCGAGAAATTCACCCAGACGGTGAAGAAACAAGGATGCACACAAGGGCAAACGGATCATACCCTATTTGTGAGATCATCATCAACCAGCCGAGTTGCAGTTCTGATAGTGTGGATGATATTATCCTCACTAGTTATGACATTGAAGAAATGGAGAGAATGAAGAAGGGTTTAGCATCAAAGTTTAAGATCGAGGATTTGGGGTCGCTCAGGTATTTCCTTAGTATGCAGGTTGCTCGATCAAAGAAGGGAATTGTAGTTTCTCAGAAGAAATACATTAGTGATTTTTTCAAGGAAAATGGCATGAGTGACTACAGACCATCCGAGACTCCAGTAGAAGCAAATCGGAAACTTAAGAAGATTCCCTACCCAATAAGCTGCTTCACATCACTTGTTCGAACTAATCCCAACACTAAAACAAGCATAAGCCAATGTAAATGTTTGGATTTCTTGCAGAAAGTTTGCTACAATTAAACATTAATAACTAAACCTTATCGAGCCTCCAACAATGAAATGCTCATATCATTTTTTGAAGAAGACTCGGGTTTTATAAAGGAATTGTCTCCTTTTGCTGAATCCATCTCGATGAAATAGCCAGGCGGTTTGGGCTGAGGCAGCTCACTCTCACTTCCCAACATCACAACTACAGAGGACATGTCAGGTCTATCCACCGAACTCTGTTGCACGCATAGGAGACCAACATGAATGCAACGTAACACTTGTTTTGGATTATCGTCCAATTCCCTTAAGTGCTTATCAAGCAATTCAAATGCATTGTCTTCTTTATGCAATTTCCATGCCTAGAAAATGTCAAAAATCGGAAATTCTATTGATAATTTGGATTAGTAGTTAGCATAATGACAACTAATGAGGCCTTTGACAACTCACCTGTCCAATGAGAGTCAGATTGTCATTTTCAGGGTGAAAGCCTCTGCTTTTCTTTCCACTTACAATCTCCAACACCAATATACCAAAGCTAAACACATCAGATTTTATCAAGAATAAGCCATCAAATGCATATTCCGGTGCCATATAGCCACTGCATAGCATCATTAGAAAGAGATAGTAAGAATATTTAATTCTGACTGTAGTTAAATTTCTTTTTTTTATTTTTTATTTATTTTTACTTAAGAACAAAGGAATAATACTTACTAAGTTCCTATTACTCTACTCGTCTTCTCTTCTGTCTGATCTCCTCCAAAAGTTCTTGCTAGGCCAAAGTCTGAAATCTTTGGATTCATCTCATTGTCAAGTAAAACATTACTAGCTTTAAGATCTCTATGTATGACTCTCAGTCTAGAATCCTGGTGAAGATACTGAAGTCCCCGAGCAATTCCACATATGATTTGGAAGCGTTTTGACCACTCTAGTAGTTTTCCTTGCTTCTTATCTGTCATTTTATTTCCCAATTTAATCAAGCAACAACTGAGAAGAAATTAGCTATATAACCAGATTTTCAAAGCTAATCAAGTTCATGAGATGGATTGGGTTCTGACCAAAAATAAAAGAGTCGAGGCTTTTGTTGGGCATATATTCATCAACCAACAATTTCTCTTCTTCTTGAATGCAGCTACCAAGAAGCTTTACAAGATTTCGATGTTGAAGCTTGGCAATTAGTTTTACTTCATTTTTTAGCTCTTTTATTCCTTGCCCAGAACTTATTGATAGCCTCTTCACAGCAATTTCTTGGCCATCTTCTAGCTTTCCCTAAAAATCTCAAACATAAATAAAAGAATCACTTTTCAATCTTTCTTATTATTTACTTTAACTCTTTGTGACACGTTTTTTTGGCTCAAAAAATGAAGGAGATTCTCTTAGGCAACATCTTTAGGAACTCTTCACTCTTTATTTTAAAAAAAAAAAAAAAAAGAAAAAAAAAAAAGAAAAGAAAAAGAGAGAGAGAGAGAGGCAATAAAATCGCAGTCTCACAAAACAACGCATAGGTATGTCACTTTTTCCGTATTGTTACGAAACTTGACTTTTAGGAACTTACTCTGTATACAGGTCCAAAACCACCTTCTCCAAGCTTATTGTACAGTGAAAAGTTTTCTGTGGCAGCAGCTATAGTAGAGAGGTTGAACAGAGGAAGTTCCAAATCTTCCTCTTCGCCTTCATTCTGACTTAACGTCTCATTTCTACCTGTTTTGTCGAACACATAATTAGACTAATACCATGAAAATTTGTTCTTCATGTTAGAGATGAGAAATGAGGACAAAACATCGCAGTTAATAATGAGGTTTAATTGTGAACATCACACAAGGCAGAACGTTTTGTTAAAAATAAATGCGTCCAAGGCAAGATTACTCGAAGAACAAAACTAGAAGAACTATTGCTGTACAAAAACCGCTATATAAATAATCTTTTAAACAAATCAACAGTAGTGTTTGCCTTGTATCTCTCAATTTCAGAGATTGTTTTATTTAAGTTGTCTAGCTAATTTTGTGCTCATGATTGGAACAGACTGTCACACTTTTATCTCGTAGTTTATCTTCTCTATTATTATTCACCCCAAAAAAAAAAAAAAAAACTCTACAATCAAAGTAATGCACGTCTTAGGCTAATAATTAATGCGGACACAGTTGAGGTGTGCTTAAAACTTCTGTAGTGCCTAGTATTTCTCACTTGTTCCAAAATATATATATATATATAT
>JAFMPE010102419.1:295-13607 GCA_024759925.1 Ficus religiosa
TTTTTATACTATACTGCAGTCCAAAATTTATCTGTGTAAAAATGGACAGTATAAAATTTTTCTTATTTTTCCGAGCCTTTTTGTCTTTAATCTTTTACTAGGTGTGCTTGATTTTCTATAGTGGTTTTTAAAGCCTATACATGCTATCTTAACCGTAAAGACGGTTTCTGCAGTATCTTTTTCATACTGCATTTCATAATACTATAAAGTCAACCCTTTGACCATTCTTGGTCAAACTTTGACTTTCTCGGTTAAAGTTGACTTTTCGGTCAAACTTTGACTAACCTTGACTTATGTACTTTTTCGTCCCTTTTTAACTCAAAAGGTCCGTTGCTAATCTAAGCAATCCATTTTGAGTTTTATTGGACCATAAAAACTCATAAAATGTAACAAAAGCTCTAAATCGAGCTTTTTCATGAATATCTTCATGGCATACATTTAATTCCTTTGAAATGAATTAGAAACATTGAAAAACTAGGTATTACACAGATTGACAGAATCAATATGTTTACTCTAAGAACTAAATTATACATTTAGACATAAAGTAGTTGAATAAAATTGTAACACAATTAACTTATAGTTCTCGATTAAAGGCTAAATTCTAGCATAAAAATACAAATCATAACAAAACAATACATTAAACAAATAAACATTGACTAAACTCACAATAAAATTTTCATACTCATCAACTCAAAATAAAAAGCTGTTTTAGGCTAGATAATAGATCTACTAAACTCGAATATGATGGGCTAGATAATTAGACTACTGAACTAGAATTTAATAGTTGAACTGGATTGATTGGTTTGAGCAGGTTGACGGGTTCAATGAACATCCCTAAGTGAGACTTTATGTTACATTTGTTGCAATAAAACATGTTTTGATCATTCGGTTGCCTTTGAAGAAAAAATTCTGTGATACTGACCAATCGACCATTTTTGTTGTTTTTTTTTATTTAATAAAAATTATCTCATAGGCCATGTTGGAGACCAATAGTCCATATTGATAATCTCTTTCCTTGTTTGGTTTCTTGCTCTTGGCAACTTAATGAAAATTTTTTCTTTAACCAAACAAACACCCGACCATAAGTAGAGGAAAATTAATTCCCTTGTCCCATATGATGATGAAGTAGGTATTTCTTGGACAATTTGAGTTTTCCATTTTATCAATAAATTTATTACCCATGCTTTTCCAATGTGTGGAGTCTAAAACTTAGGGTCCGTTTGGAGGGAGGAAGAGGGTGGAGGGAGAGATATAGAGGTGGTGCTTTATCCCTTTGTTTGGTTAAGAGAAGAGAGAAGGGAGGAGCTTTCCACCCGGCGCATAAAAATTACTCCTTCCAATGATGGAAAGATCCACCAAATCCATCAAATTAAAACAAATGCAAAAGACTATTTTTCCCTTTAAAAATTATTGTTAAAATTTAATGAGATGGACAATAAAGTAATTAGTCAAAATATCTTTCATCTATCATTTTATTTCCATCCCCCTTATCAAAAAACATGAAGGATTCATGCAATCATCTCAATCCTTTACTTTCTCCGCCCTTAACTTCCTCCTCTCCATCCTTCTGTCCAACGTAATAACTCCAATTTTTGAGATGTTCAAAACATTACAATCTCAATATTTTTGCTTAGGAAATTACTAATCAATGTGGTATATATTGCCAAAAACTTCGATTTGAAAATTCTAAGTGATTTGCCCAAATCTTTCATGTGAAAATTACTGACCAATGTGGTATAGATTGCCCAAAACTCTGATGTGAAAATCACTAACCAATGTGGCATAGGTTGCCCAAAACTTTGATTTGAAAATTCTAAGGGTCAGTTTGGTGAATGAGTTTAAAGTTGAAAATTTTAATTTGAGTTAAAAATTTTTGTTTACTTTTTAGAAAAAACAAAAATTTTTTCAGAAAGACAAAATTTTTCAGAAAAAGACAAAAATTGAGATAAAAAAGTACAGTTTGAAATGTTTTTCCAAACGAGGTCTAAGTGATTACTAATCAATGCCCCCGTTTTTCAGTGCTTCTGACGTTGCCCTTTTTTTTATTTTAATTTTTTTTATAGGGAAACGTGGGAGGTAGTTATTTTACTTTCCCCCACGTCTTTCTATTGAATGAAAGTGACCGTCTCATATTTCGTGGGAATAAAAAATATTCGAAAACGTTCAATCAATGAAAGTTACCTTCCATTAGACCTCCCATTTGAAATATATATATATATATATATATTTATATGAACTCCCACATTTAAAAACGTTCCCTATTTGTAAATATGACAACATTTCATATTTGCTCAATGGATGTTCCATATGTAATATTATAATATTTCATAACTCATGAAGTATTTCTACCAGTTTTTGAAGTTCATTAGTGAGTAAAATTACACAAGTACTAAACTTTAGGAAGCAAAAAATGAAAATTTTAAAGTTCAGCTTACACCCATTTCATATTTTTTACAAATTAAATGAGCAAATATGATAATATTTCATAATTCATGAAGTATTTTTACCAGTTTTTGAAGTTCAGTAAGTAAAATGAATTACATGAGTACACAAGTTCAGGAAGCAAAAATTAACACCAAATATAAAATGATATTATTCTACATCCAACACAAATTTTTTTTTTTTTTTTTTGCTCTTAAAAAAATCGAGTTTTCAGAGAATCAAATCATTAAAAAAAAAAAAAAAGGAAATAAATCTCAATCTTTAAAAATCTCACGGTAGCTGTCAAATTAAAAAAACATACTAAAATCAACCACAATAAAGTGGAAGGTAAACAAGGAATAAAAATGTATGTCAATTTAAATTCTTTTCAAATTTATAAATAAGTTAAAATATATTTATTTTTTAAAAGGGGCGTCTAAAAATGACTCTTTTGTATAAATACTTCCTTTTGAAATTGTTGTTCAGATTTAAATTTTAGTTCAAGCCACTAGGCCCACTAATATGTATGAAATTAAGTAAAATTGTTTTATTTTTTAAAATCTAAATTGTTTATCCGATAAATATAAAGAACTCTTAATTTAAGGGGGCCAAGATAGTTTATACACATACTAATTTTTTTAAATTAAACCAAAAAGAATTCACTATTTAAAAATTTTAAAAAAAGTTAGGGGGAGCCACGGCCCCAGTGCCCCCCTCCCTCCGTCATAGGCAACAACCATGTGCAAAGATGAGTGACAAAACACACAGACACAACTATCGAATATTTGATTGCTATTGAATGTTAGTGTATTTACTTTTAATTAAATCATTACAATATTATCATTTATTTAACTACTTAAAGTTTATCTTTTCAAATGAATTTCAAAAATTTTAAAGATGATAACAAGAAGTTTATAACATTAGATATAATTAGGTATTGGATAGCACAAAATAAGATAACATCTCAAAAATGAGATTTTTCATATTTTTCTATAATAAATATAACATTAACACATTGACATATATATGCTATACTTGAACTTCCAAAGTTGATCCCAAAGCTTGACATGCCCTTATGCTTGAAAAGGAGAGTCTTTAATTATTTCCCCTCTTTTTGCCATAGTTATCGCCCTAGTGATCAGCTCTCTTTCTCGAATGGAGAGGGCGGATAATTGATGTGTGAAAGGAACTTATTACATTTCAATTAGATTGTTACGACTATGCCATAAATTTTCCATCAATTACAAATTATTCAACATGAAAGCGAAAAGGATTAGTAAGAATATGAAAAACAATTCTCAAAGGAGCAAAATACACAGTAAGTACAGAAAAAGAACATAAATAAATCCAATCTTCTAAAAGAGAAAGGTGACAAATTACATGACGAATAGCCAGATCAGTACCACAATAAAAATACGATCAACTCTTTAGATTTTCATCGACCATATGGATTTTGTTTTATTATTCTTGTCGTTGTGAGTGCTTATAAAAAAATAGAATAAAATTATTTTGACTTAATATGAAAAAAGTTTCATATTTTGAAATTTGAGTATCATAAAAAGAGAAGAGAGAGAAAAAGAAGTGGATTTATAGTTTAGTCAGACCAAACAATTTTTAGAAATGAATGGTTAAAAGTAAGCCCAAAGATGATTATCCAAACAGGCTTTAAAACGTGTTGTATTCTTGCCATTTAAAGATTCCATTTTTAATGTCTATCGAATAAAATGATGAACTTCCAATGGGTTCTTCAGTTTACCAAAAGTACTCATCTTCATAATTTGGTCTTCTGATCAATTATCATTTCTCAATTGAAGAGAATATTATCTACTGTTCTAAGCTCTCATAATTTTCTTTTGTTTTCTGTCCAAACCATTGAGTACTTTTGAATGTATGAGCTATAATTGGGACATCAAATAATTCTTCAGATATTATAAAAAATTATTCTAATTAGCACTGTCCCGACTATATTTTGCAATTTGCAAATCCCCTTGAAAAATTACATGACAATACAATATAATCCCGTAGATGGTGGCATAACCGTCGTAAATGTCTTTGAGCTCAATTGAGAACTATGGGCTTGTGGTGGACTAGATAACTCTAAGTTGAACTTGATAAGAAAACGGGTCTGGTTCAAATATTGTTCCAACTGTGATTCTATGAGATTCGCAAAGGTACAATAGACAGAGAGTGTGAAGACAACATTGATTTTTTTTAATTCATCGTAAAAAAAAAAAAATCAAGACTATACTTGTAAAAACTGAAATTTTAATTAACAACAAAATAACGTAATTTTAGATTTTTTTTTTCCCTGCTGGTTTGGTTGCCAAGAAAATGAAAAGGAATAAGGCCCAGATTTTCTTGATGTTGAGGATTCTGCCAAAAAGGCATTGAAGTAGCTACTAATGAAAAAAGGTAATTTTGAATGAATTTGTAGGAGTTATAACTTATTTCATACTGTTGTTAACGTGATAGTTTGACAGAAAAAGTCTGTATAGAATAAGTTTTATATATAGGGATTTTTTTTTTTCCTACAATCCTCCTTGAAAGATCAAATTTCCGCCATAAGATATAAAAGAAATGTGACACATTATTTATTCAACATAATATTAGTATGAGAATGGCATAACGCCACAAAGTTGTCGACCTTCCAAAACCCAAAAACGACTTGGATTCGTGTCCTTCTTTAAAGTTTGCATTTGACAAAAATCGCGTAAAATTTTCTTAACGGGAAGAATAATGGTATAATTTCTTCAAATAATATTCGGAATTTTAGGTATCTTCTAACCTATTTCTTAAAATGAAAAATTTCTCAATCTTGACCTAATTATGACGTGTGTGTGTGTGTACATATGTGTATATATGGCGCAAGCTAAAAGCATTCTAAAAAAATAAAATAAAATTGATGTTTGTTATACGCAAGTACCGTTTCTGTCGGGGGCCAACATTATTCCATTTTGACTGTCTAAATGAGATGAACTAGCTCTTTAGTAGCCAAAATTGAAAATAATCCAAATTGGTACCTTCAGGAAAAAAAAAAATGATACCACCACGAAATTAAAACTTTCTATAAATAGTTAAGAGTTTAATGGAACTCTCCACCCAACTCAAGCTGTGCAACAAAACAAACAAAAATTGTCCTACCACTCCAATAAGACAGCACCTCTAGAGTTCACAGAAAAAAAAAAAAAAAAAAAAAAAGAAGAAGAAGAAATGTCAGTTCCAATATCAGCTATTCAGACCAAAACCATACCTGAAATTAATCGCCGTTCCGCAAATTATCATCCTAGCATCTGGCGCGGTTATTTCCTCAAATATTCGTATGAATCTTCGGTATGGAATACATCATAAGAATCATTTCCTCGTGCAATTGCTGCATAGAAATTTCTCCAAATTCTCATACTAATATTTTTCTTCTTCTTCTTCTTCTTCTTCTTCTTCTTTTTATTTATTATTTATTGTTTTATTTCTTTTATTTTTTTAAAAGAAGTTAACAACAATACTATAGAGCAAGAAGTCCAAAAACTGAAAGAGGAAGTGAAGAGTATGCTTATTGCTAGTACTGCCAGTACTAGCCCTTCAGAGAACGTAGAATTGATCAACACAATCCAACGATTGGGCGTCTCTTATTATTTCGAGCTCGAAATTAGTGAAATATTGGGATTGATGCAAAAAAAGATGATTTTTGATAACATAATAATTGACAATAAAGATGACCTTCATGCGAGTTCTTTAAAATTTCGGTTGCTTAGACAAGAAGGCTACAACATATCAAGTGGTATAGATATTTGTGTGTGTGTGTTTATGATCTATCTGTGCATGCCCATGGAATATATATTCATCTTTTTTTTTTTTTTTTTGCAAATCAATTTTACTTTATATATGAACTTTAGGGTAACTCTTATTGCACATCCAAAATTATTAAAACTCCCACTTTACTCTCTTGAATTTTGAATTAGTCTTGTTAAACCTTTTTCTTTAGAATTTTCGTTATAATACATACAAAAAGGATTAGTTCCCTGCCGTACTTTTACTCCTCTTTTTGCATTTGTTGCTAATATATTTTCAAAGACAGACCGAAGAAGACAACTTAACCGCACGACCTAATTAACCACGTTTTCTTTTTGTTCTATTTTGGTAAAACTTTTAGTAGAAGGCATTAAGTTAGACTAGAGTGGGTGTTTTTAAAATTGAGGGGGCAAAGTGAGAATTAGCAAAAGTTTAAGGGTTGCGGGAAAAAAAACACTGCCCTTTAAAAAAATTAAAATTAAAAATTTATGGTGAATTTATAAGCTTCTTTGGTTATAGTTTCTATATGGTATTCTTTTGGTAGAACTATTTTTTATTATTTTTTCTTTCTTTTTAAAAAAAATGGCACCTTACGTAATCTGTTCTGATTTCTTTTGCTACCTATTCACAATATATATACTCTATACATACATATATATATATATATATTCTCTCTTATCAATATATTATTAGATTATTGAGCTAAAGAGTTTGTTGTTTAATTAGATTTATTCCGGAAGTTCAGAAACGAAGAAGGGAAGTTCAATGAAGACCTTACTGGTGATGTTAAAGGAATGCTAAGTTTATATGAAGCTGCTCACATGAGGGCACATGCAGATCCTATACTAGAAGAAGCACTTACTTTCACCACCACTCACCTCAAGTCCTTGACGATATCTTCGTCCCGGTCGAGCCATTTTCTTGCAGCACAAGTCAAGCATGCCTTGAGGCAACCAACCTGGAAGGGCTTGTCAAGGGTTGAGGCAAGGCGTTTTATATCTGTGTACCAAGAAGACCCTTCACATAATGAACTTTTGCTTCGCTTTGCAAAGATGGATTTCAGCATTTTGCAAAAGTTGCATCAAAAGGAACTTGGTGAAATCTCAAGGTCAATGTTTCTACGCATATGATAAATTATAATACTATTATTTTTTTTTTCTACATCAACTAATATGATACGTGAGTTTTTATTCTTTCACCAGTATATGTGTTTTAAAGATTGTCATCATGTCAAATAATATAATAATACGATATTGTATTTATTATTGAAAGTATTATTATTTATTGTCACATAAGTCAGTATTCCAAAAAAAAAAAAAAAAGTATCAGGATCAGATGCTCCTAGTACTATTCCATTAGTTTCATTTGAGTTTTCATTTCTTATTTAGTTATGTTCTTACCGAGTTGTATGCATATCTCATGCTTGAAATATTAGGTGGTGGGAGATTTTGGATTTTGCCTCGAAGTTGCCTTTCGCACGAGATAGGCTGGTCGAATGTTATTTTTGGATTTTGGGAGTTTATTTTGAGCCCCAATATGCCCTTGGTAGGAGAATAGTTACAAAAGTAATTGCTATGACATCAGTCCTTGATGACATATATGATATTTATGGAACACTTGAAGAACTCAAACGCTTCACAGATGCAATTGACAGGTTTTCTTTTGACTTACACATATACACATATACATATACACATACGTATACATATACATATATCTCTTTTGGTTCGCAGATGGAATATCGACTGTCCAGATCAACTCCCAGAATGCATCAAATACTTTTATCATGCACTACTACAAGTATACGAAGACATTGAGGAAGAGATGGTTAAGGCAGGCAGAGGATATTGCATTGACTATGCTAAAGATGCAGTAAGCCATCAGACAATAAAATTAAGAATTTATTCTGGAAAAGAGGCGATGACAAAACTAAGCTATATTACTTCACTTTTATTCATGACTAAAACTAAGAAATTCCTTTTAAATTGACACATATTTGTGGGTCTCAGTTCTGCCTCAAAGAGATGAAAAGGAAGTGTCTTAGAATGATTACGTGATTTTCCCAACTTGAAACCTAAGCCGATTGTTAAAACCTTCTATCATTCTCATGTGAACCCCAACCACGTTTGAACTCAACTTTTCCCTTTCCTTTCTCCCCATTGACATAATTTATAAAAAGTGAACTTGTTCTTGGAATTATTGTCTTCAATATTAACTAATAAGAAAAACCAAAATTATCAAATAATAATAATCATAATAATAATAACAATAATAATAATATTATTATAATTATAACAATAACAATAACATTGAGGCTTGTTTGTTACAAGGGAAAAGTAAAAGGAGTGAGAGGGTGAGGGAATGAGTGGAAGGATTTTGAAATCCATAGACCATAGTTGATTGGTAAGAATGAAAAAAAAAAAAAAAAACAAAAAACAAAAAACAAAAAAAGAGAATGAATTGAGAGATGAATTTTAAATCCTTAAAAGAACTCCAATTTTAAATATCTTAAATATGAAGATGGTAGAGAAGATAATGATACCAAATATTATATCAGAAAGGTTTTAATCCCCTTTCTCTCTTTTCCTCAACTACGATATACTATATATAATTTTTTCCTTTCCTATTTTCTTTCCCTCTTACCAAATATTCTAAGGGTGTATCAGCCAAGAAAGGAAATAACATAGTAAGTAAGAAGTAGTGGATAACATAATTAAGTGAGGAAAATGGGGTAGAAGAGATATAATATCTCTCACCATATATGATATGAAAGGTAGGAAAGAAAACAAAATATCATCTTTCTTGTTTCGTATATAGAAGCAAGGGGAAAAAAAAAAACAGAATATTTTGTTTTTAAATAAAGCTATAGTGGATTTTTTTTTTTAATTAATGCCTTTTTCCATGCATATTATTTCTATAAATTAAACACTAGATGAAAAAGCAAGTCCGGGCCTACTATGATGAAGCCAAATGGTTCAAAAAGAATTACACACCAACATTAATTGGACGTTGCAGTCTTGTCAAGTGGTTATCTATTGCTTACAATTACACAAGAGGCTTTTGATTGGGCATCAAAGCATCCAAAGATTGTTAAAGCTTCATCAACCATTTCAAGGCTCATGGATGACTTGGTTGGCCACAAGGTATTAAATTAGTCAATAAATTTATTTTAGATTAATATTATTAATGCTATTTTCTAATACTCTCCAAGGAATACCAAGCCGACAGTTTCTTGGGCAATTTGGTTGACTAACCGATCGTGGTCAGTTTGGGATATGTCACCATATTTTCACTTTGTTTTAGTCGGTTTTTTGTGTCTGTTGTGGTCAGTTTCAATTTGTAGGCTTTTTATTAGATCAATTCTTAATTTATAGGTTTCAAAATCTTTTATTTTTTTTTCATCAACTTACCTTTTCAGGACGAGCAAGAAAGAGGGGACATTGCCTCTAGCATTGAGTGCTACATGAAACAATACGGTGCATCAGAGCAAGAAGCGTATGATGAATTTCGGAGACAAATTGTGGAAGCATGGAAGGACATAAACGCAGAGTGGGTTGATGAACATGAACATGTGCCAAGGCCTCTTCTTATGCGTGCTCTCAATCTTGCAAGGGTCATGGATGTTGTCTACAAGGATGGGGATTGTTACACCAATTCCGGAGGGCTCATGAAAACTTTCATTAAATCTTTGCTCGTAGATGCTGTCCACATGTAATCTGTAGCTTTTCTTTGTTTTATTTTCTTTGGCAATAACCAGTGCAAAAAAATCCAGCAAAATAAAATCCCAGCCTGATTATTTGGCTACTCTATTAGATAGAGTGCAATTGGGACTGATGGTGATTGATTTCATGAAGCATATGCAGACATTAAAATTTGCAATTTGCACCAACCATATATATATATGTACCTTTCAAGATGTGTCCAATAATGTTAGATACTCCACATTCCTACTTTTAAGTCCTTGCCTGGTCAAAGATGGTGAACATATATATATAATGGGTGGGTCCATTTTACTTTTCTAAGCCATAGTTTAAAAATACCTAATAAACTAAATATAAAATTAAAAAATACTTTGTTCCGCCCTTCCTTTTTCCAAAAAATATCATCAGAAGTAAAAGTTATTTGCTTTATTTTTTTTTTGCCCCCCCCCCCCCCCCCCCTACAGTCATTACGTCTAAACCCCTATAGAGTTATTTTGTTTGTTGTTATTCCCCCTTTTCATTTACTTTTTGTTAAAATAAATAAATAATATGTTTCTAAAAAAAATAATTTAAAAATATAAAAGTGGATAGTATAAATGAAGAAAAAGGACAAAAAAACATTTTGGAAACAATTGTTTCCAAAAATTGGCCCCAAACAGACCCTAATAAACAACTAGAATAGAGACTGCCAAGTCAGTTGAGAGTTGGATGCTAATTTTTCCTTCTAATTTCTACTTTTAATTTTTAATCATTTTTCAAATATGATCCGACTAAAGAGATTTTTAAAACTTATCATTGATAATTATATTTTTTTGAGTGGGCCACATTACCCCACTTCGCTTGTCGGCTTTCTCAAGGACTCGCAGCTAATTACTTCAAAGTCTTCAATATTATTTGTATGGCAAGTAGCACAAAAAATCTCTCTTCATGATTGTACCACAATCACTTATTCTTTTCTCAACTGTTCTGTCTCATCAAAATCGATTCCATACAACGTTTGACATAGATTTGATAGGATATGTTGCGCAGGATGACAACTTTAATTTGATATATATCTTTATCCTAGATCAGCCTAAATAAATAAAGTAGTTTTGCATTTTAGAGCTTTTGATTGATGGATAGAGAAGAAACTGCGCTTATGAAGAAATTATGCATGCTCATTTTTTCTACTAATTTGCTTTCTAAATGAAAATAATCCAAAAAAAAAAAAAAAAAAGCGGAATACCAAGTCCCAAAAAAATTAAGAACTACAAGTGGCTTGATCCCTCAATATGGTAGGTAGGCAACCCGTTCAAATTTTTCCCAAGTGCAGCCGCAATCCAAATAAACCCAAATTTCCCCTCAAACGACACAAGTAATTTTCACTTGATCACAAATGGAATCAAAAAGTTTTCCCTTATGCCCAGAGATTGTAATTAAGAGGTTATTTTTATATATAATACTCAATGGGTCAAATTTAAAAAACAGTAAACTCCTATGCTACCAAATTTTTGAGGTAAATGAACTCTCTGGATTTTGGGATAGATCTTGTTGATTTGGGTTTGATAGATTTGGAAGTGAATGACCTCATTTTGATTCTGTTTGGATTTTGGATCTTGGATTTTTGAGGTGAATGATCAAACTTTGTCTTTTGAGAAATTTTTATTTGTTTTTAACTTTGAATGACACCTACGTACTTTAGGTTCCCTATGTAACCTTTGTGCAATCAGGTCAACGTAGTTCACACATTTGAATTTTGTGTTTACATAACTCCTTGGTATATGACTTTATGAGGAATTAAAGGGAGTTTTGTAGAATTTGATCTGAAATTTGGAATCTAGAATTTGTGATTGTACCTAATTTTTGTAATTAGGTTACCTACGTGTCTGAATCAGAATCAAATAATTGTAGTTCTTAGTTCTTTTTTTTTTTTTTTTTTAATTTTATTTATTTTTTAGAGTTTTGGAATCAACTTGTTTATCTTACTTTGATTGAATTTTGGAGATAATTTGATTTATGATTTAAAGTCTGCTTTACACTTGATGTTTATGTAAAGGATCAGATTATACGGATTAGGCTTCAATCCATAGTAAAATTACATGAGTACTAAAGTTTAGGAAGCAAAAAATGAAAGTTTTTGAAGTTCAACAAGCAAAATTACACCCATTTCATATATTTTACAAATGAAATAAGCGAATTTGATAATATTTCATAATTCATGAAACATTTCTACCAGTTTTGAATTTCAGTAAGTAAAATTAATTACACGAGTACTAAAGACCGCAAGATTGCGATCTCCAACTCCATCTTGATTTCCATCGTCATCGTCATAACAGGGAGAGGAGCTTGGGTTTCCTTTGAGGACATCACAATGGCGACCATTCTTTGCTGTGAAAGGAGCATTGCCATCTTGGGTTTCCTTTGCAACAAAAAGGTTCTCCATTCTGCAACTTCAGTGGCAATAGCGGTGGCGTCATGGAGAATAGACTAGGGTTTCTGACTTTGTTTAATTTTGTTTGATTTGGGGTTTTTCTAATTTGGGGCTAATTTGATATTTTTCCTAACTTAGGGGAATATAATGTATTTTAAATAAAAAATTTGAATTAAAAACAATGTAAATGTTGGATTTACGTCATAATTATCATGTTTATTATATAAATCAAAAAATTGAAAACAAAGTAAATATCAGGATTAACTAGTAAATAATTGGATTCGTAGTTTCTTTTTTCCCTCAAATTGGATATATCAAACAATCATAAAATAAAAAATCATAGTAAATATTAGGATTTACTAGTAAATATTTTGATTTATATTTTTTTAATATTTACTTAATAATTCTATTATACTTATCTGTAAATAAAAAATTAACTATGTGCCACGGTAAATATTATTTTTTTTTTTAAAAATATTTTCCTTAAGGCACGAGGAGATGGAAAGACCTTGAACCGGTGACAGTCTTGTAAAGTTGCAAAAATACCCTGTCTCTACAAAGGATATCCAAGACAAGCGGCATTCTCAAAGACTTGTTGTTGAGAATAAGATGTCCTCATTTTATGTTACCAATAACAATAAAATTCGCAATAGAATATAAACACATAAAAACAAGTAAGATTCATGAAGATTCACTTTAATCATGTGAGACTATATATCCGCTTTTAATCACTGTATTAATTCACTATAATGAAAAAAAGTTTATAAGAGAAAATTGCGATAGCAGTTGTGATCTACATCAAAGTATGTAAATATTAGACTACAACAATTGGTTACTTCTAAATGTTCGATCCTTTGCGCGCTCTCCTGCTTATAGATAAATTGAAATTAAAACATGCGGTTCTTTTTGTGATACCCGAAATTTTTATGGCTTATGATTTCCTTTGAGACAAGGAAAAATTTAAGATTGAATCATGTATGTTGATATAAAGTTC
>JAFMPE010102530.1:0-13309 GCA_024759925.1 Ficus religiosa
GGTTTAAAACAGAGTGTCAAACTAGGGTGTAGTTTATGGATGTTTCAATATTAGAGGGCTCTCTTGCAATCTCTAGGTATAAGAAAACCATTTGATTCCAATAATAAAAATATGAACTTTACATTTATTAGTTTTAGGGATATTGTGATTGGATTAAAATTGTAATTGCGTTGGATGATTGTAATTGACTTGATTGTAAACCTGGTACAAAGGGCAACTTGTGGTTCAAAGTTTGGATTTGAGAATAGGGTTTGGAAAATTCTAAGACGAATTTTCAAAAAAGTGTAATTGAAATTAGATTTGAAAATTAAAATTGTCGAGCAAAATTTAAACAAGTAAACTTCTAATAGAAAAATCCATTCCATAGAATAGTACATAGTAAATTTTTGCTATTTGGAAGCTTGTCGAAGTGGTAAGGTGCTTAACTTTAAGATCATCTAGAGGAAGGTGGTGGTCAAAGTGTTGAGGTGCTTGACTTTAAAGTCATATAAGGTTCTTGATGTTTATTTGCTTATTTTATATTTGATGAACACAAAATGTTTCTGTAGTTTAATAACAAACGCTCCGTTTGGGGTCACATTTGGAGATAGTGTTTTGGAAGTTGAAGATGGTTTGAATGTTGAAAATGTACGTTTAATGAAAATAAACTGTTTTGAGTAAAAAAGTATTAAAACTTAAAATGTGTTTGGAAAAAAAATTAGTAATACAGATTTTGTTTCATTTGTCTCAAAATTCTATGTAATTTGAAAAAAAAAATCTCATTTTGACTTAAAATGATAAAATTATGGACTTTTAAAGTTTGAGTTTTTTGAAAATACTTAAAAAAGTGAATAGTAAAACTGGAGGAAAAAAAAAAAAATTTGAAAAGAAGTTTTCGAAACTTGTCCTCAAATGGGGCCTAAATATCCTTAACTACTAGAGTACAAGATAGGTGCTAAAATATACGTATCTAAATGGGAGACTAAATACATATACACACCTCACCATCTTCCACGTGGCAAACTATTTTATAATATCTTTTTAAATTTTTTTTGAAAGAGTGAGGCTTGTTATTTGGAAGCTTACGATGTATTTGGAAGCCCCCGTCCAAACGAGTATTTTACAGAGAGCCGACAAGGAATTCTATTAATTACTGGCCGTTTTGATCCTTTGGAACAACTTGATGAATTTAATAGATCTTTTTAGGATATCCCAATGACTATAGATAGAACCTATCCAATTTTTACAGTGCGATGGTTAGCTGTTCACGGACTAGCTGTACCTACCGTTTCTTTTTTGGGGTTAATATCAGCAATGCAGTTCATCCGAAAATAAGAGAGGGAAAGAAAGATAATTTAAACCTAGTACAAAAAAGGGTTTTATACAAGGATTTTTTTCAATTAATTTATTCAATGCGACTCATCTGTATAGAACTGCTCATATATGGGTGGGCTTCGTATTCTATATACTTAGACAAATACTCTATTTCTTCCTTTTTGTTAGATGTGGGACTCATCTGCAGTATATGTTTTCCTCATTTATCTTAGTGGATTGTCCTTATTGTTACATTTTCATTCAAGTCAGCAAGTCCTCTAAGATGTTCCAACAGCAATTCATTAAGCCATTGCAAAACCTATGATCTTGTTCATGGGGAATAAAAACTCGTCGCGTGTACTAGTAGACAAAAGCTCTCAAGTTCCTTCCAAAGCAGAAACCATAAAGGCGAACTGAGACCATCTTCAATATATTAGTCTATATTCATACTATATTTGTCATAAAATAATGTGATGCTAAAATATGTAATGTTATTTCTAATACTATATCTATTTTTTGTTATTATTATGTTGCTTTGAAACTCGTAAGTGTGAACATTCTAATACTAAAACTCATAAGAGTGAAAATTCTAATATTTAGATAATTTAAGAACAAAAGTGAAGACAACAACAAAAGATAATCAAATGTAAAGTTTAACACTGACTATACCTTGTGACAAATCATCACAGAGTTTAGCATATTGGTAAATTTGGCATCACAAGCAAGACTCTGTTGGAGTTTTTTTCCCTTTTTTTTTTTTTTTAAAATCTAAATGCCAAAATTTAACACTGCTATAATAATTTAACATTATATTAAAGATGCTCTAAGTTATAAAATGAATCGTCCCAATTGTACGCACTTCTACCATGAACTGTTCTTCAATACTTTTTTTTTTTTAAATCAAGGTTTCCATAGAGATCTCTTCAATGGTAAAAATAAATTCTAAGGGAAGAAATTTGAAGTATACTATAAATCTGAAGGGTTTTCTTGTAATTTCAAGATACGTATGCCGATCCGAAATAAAAAAGGGTGGGGAGTTATATACGTGTTGTTATATGTGTGTGTGTATACACATATGTAAATAATTACGCCTGAAAGTGCATGAAACTTATATTGAAGACAAGGTGAAAAATGTGTGTGTGTGTGTAACATGTATACAATTACGCCTGAAAAATGCGTGAAAATTATATTGAAGACAAGATAATATGTATACAAATACGCCTGAAAAATGCATGAAAATTATATTGAAGACAAGATGCCATGAACTCTACCTTGAAATGCTCACCCAAAATAATTTTAGGAACATATCCAAGAAGCAATATTTTCTATTTTTTATTCTATTTATTTTATGTTTGAGGAAGCAATATGTGGCATATTAATAACAAGAGTTATAACTAAATTATACTAAAAAAAAAAAAAAATCCAAGCTAGAAAAGTTAGAATATATATTAATCTTCTTCTTCCCTAAGATACAAATTTTTTTTTCCTTTTAAATAGTATTTCCTTTCTTCTTCTTGTAATTATTGTAATGTTTTTAAAGCAGTATATACCCAGAAGGATAATCTATAACCTAATAAATAGACATATTATAGCTATATTGTATCGTCAATTGCACATGAATTCATAAGTGGATAAGAAAATTTCTTTGTAGATGAATATATGAAAAATTACTAGTAATAATTAAGTGCTTAAACCGCAGCTCGCCTAGGCATGCCCTTCCTTCTTCTCCGTCTATTTGATACGTGATCAAAGCGATTGGGAACGACGTCGGCGTGATCTTGATGATCAACAATGTTTTTTTCCGATCTCTCGTCGCGAGAAGTGCTAGTATCGGCTAGCGCCTCTTTACTCTCGTCATGATCCAGAATCTGATGCTCAGATTTCTTCACATCATTGTTGATGAGCTCGTCTTTGGTGCTAGTACTAGTACTAGTACTATTTTCCTTCTTTGGCCTTCCTCTTTTTCTTTGTTGTTCACTAGTACGACTCTTATTTTCACCACAACTCTTTACGCTGATTTCTTCCTTGTTCACGGTGGAATCCATCTCTACGGGGAGTAATTTGTGGGCACGCCATGAAGTTCTTTTATTAAGTAAATTAATGAACAGCATTAACTTTTTAATTAATTTGATTAGCCTAAAAGTAGTTGTGAGATGTGAATTATAAGAAGCCACTTTCAGAACCCAAAAGTGGGAAAAAAACAGAAAGAAAGAAAGAAATTGATTGATTAGCATGTGGTTGGCACAATTAATGTAGACACCCAAAACATAGCTACTAGAACTTTTTTTTTTGGTAAATAAAACATATGTGTTATTAGCATCTATGAATAATGGAAAATAGTTAATACTAGGCTGCACGGTGTATAAATTGATGGGTGATGTGAAAGTTAAAAAAAAAAAAAAAAAATTTTATTAAAAGCTTTTACTTAAAAAAAAAAAAGAAAAGAAAAAAAAAAGGATTATTCTCACGGTGATTCCTCAATTTTAGGATCATTCTCATTTTTGTCCCCTAAACTCACCTTAAATTTTGAGTTAGTCCCACTTAACTCCCTCTGTAGTTTTTTTTTTAATTACAAACTGAAAATGAAGAGTTTAATTGCGGCCATGTAGTCTATTTTCATTTGTTTTTCTAATAGAAATATAACACAAGGGGTTAAGTGATATTAATTCCCCCTTTTGTTCTTGGATTTTTACGAAAATTCGAACCGCAAGTGTTAAATGAAACAAAATTTTAAATGCGGCTAATACGAAATTCAAGAGAACAAGTAAGAATCTTTAGAAGATAAAAGTGAGAATGACTTAAAGTTTAGGTGTAGGTGAGAAAGACAAAAAATAAAAAATAAAAAATAAAAAAAATTATATGAGTAAGTTTAAACAACGCGATCATATGACCCTTTCACACATTATCCTAAAGCCTTTGATATAAAAAAAAAAAAAAAAAGGATTGAATTGACCAAATCATGATTAGTATGACTAATTTTTTGGTTATAAATTACCACTAAATATTCCTAGTATAACCTAGTACTTCAATGAAATGTCAACTAGCGGCCAGACCGTAATTACTGAAGTAGCACTATTTTCATACATTCAAAATCATAATTATACTACAGCATATTAGCTATTAGCTTTTAGCAAGTGATCATGTAAGTAAAATCGTAGGAACAATTTGCAGCATAAATGCTAAACAATTATAAATTAGTGTGTCAATTACAAATTTTAACATATTAACAAAGTTACTCTTAAATAAATAAAGCAATGCTGAAAAATAATATGTAAAGACACCAATTTTAATATAAATTTTTAAGCACAAACTTATGTGGCATATGAATTATCATTTTTTTAATCAATAGGTCTTTGCAGAATTACCACATTAATTAATTACAATTAACAATGAAAAAAAATGACAACTTATTACCACATAAGTTAGTACTTAAAAATTGAGATAAGAGTTTTTGTCTCTGGCATTAACTCATAAAGTGTTATCTTTGATGTTATATTTGTCAGATAACAAACTTTATTACAAATTTACCACATCAAATATAACTAATAGCAAATTTAACAATTTAACATCTGCTATTTACCAATATTTTCATTTTTAAACATTTAAATATTAAAATTACTTTTATCAGTTTCAAAGTCTAATGAAAACATATATTATATATTAAAAATAACATTACACATAACAATACAATATAAGAAAGTTTTTTTTCACGCACTTTAATGTTAAATATAGTATTAAAAGTAACATATACATTAAAGACAGCCTTAAAGCATACATATCTATGCATAGGTCATATTGTTGCGTGTGTATATATAGCTCTTGTCTCATCTATAATACTACAAACCCACTAAGGGACATGCAAGGTTGTAATGGAGAGAAGAATGACTTTACATGTAACCTATTTTGGGAACACCTAATTAAACCTATGAACTGCTCCATTCATGGTTGCTTAATTACATAATAAGACAAGATAAGCATTGTAGAAACCTAGCTAGGACCTTAGTTTGGAAGACAGTGAAAATTGCACTCCATTTGACGTATTCGTGATCAAATAAAGAGTGAATGCTCCAAATCATTAAAAAAAAAAAAAAAAAAGGAGAGAGAGAGAGAGAGAGAGAGAGAGAGAGAGAGAGAGAGAGAGAATTTGATACTTTGTATAGAGAGAGGAGCAGGAAAAAATGCGGAAAAACAATCTTCCCCTCACCAACCCATCACAGCTGTTAAACTCACGTGTCGGTGAATTATCATACTTTAAATAGTAAATGTTTTTAAACAATGTGACAATTATGTTAATAAAAGAATGACAACTTACATATTACATAAAATGATACTCAAAAGTTGAGATTAGAGTTGGTATTTCTAATGAACCTATATCTTGTGATGGATGTGAAGTTAGGTTTGAAATTATCATTATGTTATGCATGTGACAACTTAATGACCGTTTTTCAATATATTCCATGTATGTATGATATTTTTAGAGGAGAAAGGGAGTAAAACGGTGGATAGTCTTAAAAAAGAAGAAAAATTAAGCAAATAAATTAAATATTAAGTGAAGCACAATCAAGAGAAAAATTTTGAAGAAGGGATGGACAAAATGGAATTAAATGGCCGCTCTTAAAAAGAAAAGGAAAAAAATAAAAAAGAATCAAAGTATCAAGTGGAAAGACAATCAAAAGAAAAATATTTTTCAAGGTATTTTAACCGGAAGAGCGAGAAAATGAATTAAATGGTGGCTAGAATCTTAAAAAAGAAAAAACAAATATGAGGTAACTTAAATATTAAGTGGAGCACAATTAAGAGAAATATATTTACGTGAGAATGGGGAGAGAAGGAATTAAATGGTGACTTATGGTCTTAAAATCAATGAAATGAAACAATCAAATGGCAAAATGGGGACACAATCAACAGAAAAATATTTAAGGAATTTATGGGAACAAAAAACAAATCTCAAAATTTGAATGGGGGCTCGCTATCATTGGGGCAATATATGTTTTTATGATGATAGATGAGATCCGAAAAAATATAGTTTTATGCATTCATGTTTAAATATAAAAAGGGTTCGTTTAGATCATAGATTACATTTGAATTTTTAAGAATATTACCATTAAATTAATCAAATTGTGCAATTAAATAATTAAAATGTATGTTTGCATAGTGTTGTTAAATGGAAGTAACATTTGAATAGTATAAAAGTAGAAAATTAATTGTGATACATATTTCTAATAATGAAGATTTGGATTAATTACTTGAATTATCATGAATAATGAAAAAACTTGAATTTTTTTACCACCAACCAAACACATGTTGCATTTAAGTGTAAAAAATTCGAATTGAGATGGTAACCTAAACAAGGTCCCAAACATCTCACGAGATAAACACGGGTGAAGACTCATTCCAAAACACTTCAAGTATATGGACTTAGGACTTAATTACAAAAATATTATCAATCAATAAGGTAATTCAATCAAACTTTTCTGATGGATATTTTCAATTAGTTAATCAAGCTATTGAAGAAGACCCAATGCCGTAGCCTAACTTTCTTTGGCGGATCAAATTGAGGAAGCAGAAGAAGTGAGCGAGCCCATCAAATTAAAAAAACAACAAAACAACAAGTATCAAAATAATTATATGTTACTTTCAAATAGAGTCACTGACGTTGAAAAAGTTTTAAACATCAAGAACGACATGTTAGTGGAGAAACTTACTAACGATACACTTGCTTAAAAAAGAAGTGGAGATTGTGATTTTAAGATCTTGAAATAAATTGAAGGACCTCAATAACATGCAAAGAACATGATTGCTGATTCGAAAAAAAATAAAAATACATATAAACTCGGATTGGAAAGAAAAAGGGTTTCAAGATATATGGATTTATTTGTCTTTTGTGAAAGGTTGCTTTATTCTATTTAGGTTGGATGGTGATTTTTATTTTCTATTTTGTTTCTTTCCGTTTTTTTTTCTTTTAAATAAAGTTGAGTTATGGCTTTAATTCTTTATCTCTATTTAAATATAAGTAGATATGAATACAATCTAATACTTCTTTCTTATTATCCAAAACAAGAAAATAAATTTCTTAAAAAATGAATAAATAAATAGAAGATTACAATCTAGTTTGTTACCATATAATTCTTGATATAGTTGTTTTAAAATAAAACTTTCCTATTTGTTATTAGATATAAAAGAATCAAATAAAATTGGAAGTATTTGGAGATGAAAAGATTAAGAAAATCTCACTCCTCCTTTTTATTTTCATGATGAAAATAATTTACACCTCCTTTCTCTACTTGGCTTAAAGTATTCACCTTGCTTACCACGGAGAATCGGTTTCGGTTTCCATTTTCTATTTTCTATTGAACTTCGACGTTATTTGCAACACCACCGCATTACTAGTATTAAACCAATCAAGATCAATAGAGACAATGGCATTGAGAAACGTGTTGGAACTATAGACACATTCTAGTAGTAATTCAATACTTAACTCTCTATAAGATCTAGAACTTGAATCATCCGATCTAAAAAAAAAAAAAAAAGAGGAAGGCTTTTACTTTTTTCGCTTATAAGTCTATTGGTTATAGCTGTAAAGAATTTTTCACCCTAATTCTATATCACAAATAGCAATAAAATTTGTGTAACAAAATAAATAATAACAAAACACGTAAATTTTCATAAAGATTCATCTTAATGTATGAGACTATGTTCCTTATAAATCTGTTGGCTTTTTTACATATTTCCCTTATAAATCTATTGGCTGCATATGTAGACCACCCCCATCCCTTGGGAGGGGCTTTCCGCCCTCCTTCCAAATCTCATGGTGATCTTATTGCTAAGGGGGTAGACTGTCTCAACGTAAGAAAGTTTATTCTTATGATATTAATTAGGCTCCACAACTTACAATAATAAAGAAAATAGATATCCAAAACCAAAAATGACTTCCTTTTTACTAAAGTGGATGTTTTGTATGAGTTCTTTTATTAAAGGAAGGAGAGAGATTTTTGACATATACATGTGTGTTATGTCCCGGGTTTTTATTTTCATGATGTTTTCTCCACCTCTTCATAATGTCTACGTTTTCTATCATTAACAACATAATACTCAAAAATTCTCAAAAATCGTATTGATTTTGATTACACAGAATCAAACGATATAAATTTAAAATTTTAATAATATGATTATCGTAAAGCGATTTTCTAATTATATTTGATTATCACCAACCAAACACTCCCAAAAGTTTACAAACAACACAATATAAAACACGGTATATTATATTCATGTATCTATGCAGATGCATACAAAAAGATTAAATCATTACATGCATGAACTTGACACAACTTAACATGCTAGAGGACCTAGAACGATAAAAAAGCAGCCTCCGAAATCAATGTCAAAACGGACTATGGACACAAATAACATGGTAACAAAATTAATCTAAAAGGCCCATTTAATGCACCCCCGGGCAAAGGTTTGGAGTTTGGAAGACCTCTCCAAAGCAAGAAAACTATTAGATGATGAAGACATTGAAGACGAATAGTTGGACGAACTTGAAGCCATTGAAGAATTGAAAGGGTCATGGTAATCGGATTTCGGCAAAATTCCGTCTAAACCACCGAACACGATAGAGCCACGCGCCACCTCCTTGAACGACGGCAACGCCAACGGCTTCTGCCTAACCTTCTTCACCGTTTTCTGCCCTTTCTCGATCAGCTTCCTCCAGAACCGAACCTTTGCCTGCCGAGACGCCGCCTTCCCGGCAGCGCCTGGCGGGGGACACGGCGGTGCGTGAAACTCAGTCGCCTCCTCGAACGGCGGCGGGTCGACCGGCGGATCGGAAAAAGAGTCACCCTTTGGCGGATCTTTAGGTTTTCCGGGCTCAGATTCCCAATCGAAGGGAACTTCAGCCGTGATTCTGAAACTCTTTAAACGTGAAGAGCGATTTCCGACCGAAGAATTTCTTGAGAGGATCATTTTCACAAACACCTTGTCTGCTTGTAAAACAGAAACTGGGGGCTTCTGAGAGCCCTCTCTGAGAACTTTCCCCATTATTATAGTTTTATGATTTTGATCTCTCTGGGGTTTTCGTCCTCTTCTTTCTGCTTTGTTAGATAGAGATATATATATATATATATATATACATATATATATATATATTTTGGTAAGATAGTATAATGTCATATCACTAAAGATTTAGTCAATATCTCAGTCAAATTCTTCTGTAATCTCCGATTTAATTAACTTTCCAAATTTTGAAAGTTTGCAATATTGATAGGATCTCGAAAATTTCTCTTTTACATAGGAATATATTAAATGAATACTGCTAGATATGAATTTTATGCTTTGTTTGGCATTTCAACTCAATTCCAATTAAATTGTATTTTTTCATTTTAATTTTTTCATTTTCTAAAAAGTTAAGAAAAATTATAATCAATTTTTAAAAAGTCAGTTAACTTCAACTGAAAAATTTCATCTCCAATCGGCGAACTAAATTCAAGCTTAATCTTAATTTTCAGGAAGAAACAAGTAATTATCATTTTTACATTTAAAAAAATTTAAGTCTTAAATATTTTAAAATTAGTATATTTGTTTATTTAATTATCACATTATTTAAAATTAAATTATTATATCTATTAATTATAAAAAGATAACAATTCACTGTTAGGTACTAAAAAAGAGATTGTGGTTGGTCCGAGTAGCACAGTTGTATTTATTTGTGTGTGTGTATATCCGATTATTTTCTTGAAAAAATTAAATAAAGAGTCATATTTTTGGTACCTTTTTATAATTTTTCTCATTCTATTACTAAAATTGATAATTATAATATTATAAAATAACAAATTATCAAATTTAATATTACGTCAGACATAAATAATAAGGAGGTGTCAAATTTATGACATTCTTGCTTATAACCCTATATTCTCTATGTGTAGATCTTGTTAGCTATTAAATTCGTTTATATATATAAGGTTTATATATATGTATAACCACAAATGAATAGGTTGCCTTTATTTCCAAAATATATAAATATAGGTTGCCTTTATTGGAAAACTCTTATTTAGCATTTTCATAGGCATGGAATTTCGGTGCATGGTGCATTTGCCATATGTAACAACATTGTCAAATATTTAGAAAATATATGTTTATATATTCAGGGCTCTTATACGGTACTGCTTTCATACGTCAGTCATAATATGCTTTGTGTTATACTATATCAATCAGATGATTGAAATGAATTTTTCAGTAGTATTTGTCTTTTATATCAATATCTGAATAGTATTACGTGACATGATTTTAAATATGTAATTGCATGTAAATCAATTAATTATTACAAGTTTTAAATAAAAAGTTATTAATACCCCATGCGATACCATGATACATTTTCTTTTTCTTTTTTCTTTTTAGTAAAATAAGAGACATTTTCTATATATGCACAAGTATTCATATTGGCCAGTCAAATATGTACTGAAACTCGATAAATGTTAGCTGTGGATTGTTTGAAATCACATACATGGGTTGAATTACTTTGCGCTTAACTAATTATTTAGCTTCAATAATGACCTTTTTTTTTTTTCCAATAATCAATTGAAGTTTGTCAAGATTTATGTTTTTTTTTTTTTTTTGAAGGAAGATTTATGAATTTAATATACTCTATTATTTGCTCTTTGTTTTCTTCTTTACCGGCTTTGATTTTGAAGTCTTTTGCTCAAATACATGATCACTTGCTAAACTAAACATATTTTCCTTTTTAATCTTCAACGAATAATTTCTTAATTAATTCCTGTTAACATAGTTGGTGAGTTATTAATGAATAATGAGTAATTACTGTTCACTTGTTTCTTTATTTGTGAGCATCGTCTTCCAATTAAACATTTTCAATTTACAAATTTTGTTTGAAGGGAAAAAAAAATCTAAAAATTTTATTGAAAAATCCTTAGATGATCTCCAAGACCAATTCTAGTCAAATAAATCCAGCCTCATAATGATAAATAAAATTGACGGTTTACTTTGTACATAGACGATGAGAGAAATTACCTTTAGCCTAGTCATTAGTGACCAAATATGTGCAATATAATTGATACTCTTAAGCCTGCCAAATTAAGAGAGAATAATAAGGGAAAAGAATCATTTAAAACCTCAAATAACATACCATATCAATTTTTTTAGTTATCTATATCGAATCATATCATAGTAATTTTACATGACGCTCTTAAGATATGAGTAGGAGTGGCAATACGGGTCATGACACGATAACACGATTCGAAAACGACACAAATTTCGTGGGTTCAGGTTGGGAAAATAGGGATCGGGTCAAATTCGGATCACTCTAAATTGACATGAGAAAAAACGGGTCGTATTCGGGTTAGACCCGTAGAAACCGAACATGACCTTTTTTTTGTGTCAATTTCGGGTCAAATGTCGTGCCAATTTCGGGTCAAATTTTGTGTCAATTTCGTGCCGCAGGTCAATTTCATATCGCGGGTCAATTTCGTGTCATGGGTTAATTTCGGTTCGTGTCGTGTTAACCCGTGACGGGTTCGTGTTGTGGTTTGAAGTTATTTTCATGTCACAGGTTGTGTTTGGGTCGAGGAAGAAAAAAATTGACACGGCTCTAACATGACATGAATCCGACATGTGAGACGAATTGCCACCCCTAAAAATGAGCATATATACGTTCTAATTCAATACCACACATGATCATCATGTTTCAAGTCACAATCTTTATCAATACGATCATAATTATGTTCCCTCACATTGTATGTGGTTGCTACATAATAAAAATCGAACAACTATAAAAATTCACAACTCAAGAACTTTACGGACTTTGAGGACGGGAGAAGAGAAAGATAATATTTTTTTGATATTTTACTAAGCCAACTAATCTAGATATTTACAATCATTTTAGTGAAGAGGAGTAAGCATATCCTTTTTTTTGTTTCTTTGTTTTTTTGTTTTTTGTTTTTTGTTTTTTGGAATGAGGAGTAAGCGTATCTAGATAGACACAATATATGAAACATATATCTCCCCCATTTATTGAGAAATGATAAATTCCATGATGTACTCTATATGTCATAATATTGAAACTATTCTATAATATTTCAAAAGGGATATCTATTAACACCCTTCCATTTACTCTCTTCTTATCTTTATTTAAATAAATTTGATTACTTATTATCAATAAATTACTATAAATAAAATGACATTTAAGGAAAATGGTGTTTGAAGAAATAATTTTCATACTTCGATATTAGAATGGGTTTTGGTTACATTGATCTTGGTATTTTTACAATATTTCGATTTTACTTGAATGAATTTCCCGGTTTTATTGAAAAATAATAACGCCACTTATTCCCAAAAGAAAAAAAAATACAAGTAATAATTTTTCTTCCTCATGTGAATCTCAAGCATAATCTAATTCTTTCTTGGGATAAAGTTCTATGTTCTTGCTCATCTTAAAGCTGAGATAGTTATGACAGAGATTCCAAATGATATAATTTGTTTTACACGTGGCAATTAGTGACTTAGCATTTTTTCCTTCTAAGTTTAAAGTTAAGAATATTTCGTTAATGAAAGGCCAAATCAACAAGAACCACGGAAGAAATCACAATTGGTGATGGCCACAGCCACCTACAAAAAGTGCGGAGTTGCATCTTAAACATGGAGATTAGTCAATGAATTAGTGGCATGTGCTAATCAATGAATAAATTCATAGACTTAAAAATTTTTTTTTTTTTTACCAATTGAAAAATAACAACTCATTTGACATAATTAAATATTCGTCGCATTATCCAATAAAAGATCGATACAGTCTCTTCCACACAAAAAAAAAAAAAAAAAGTTTAGTAAATAACTTGAAATTACTTGTATTGTTATCTTAAAAATCTTTGTCAATCTCGTTTATATCTCTCAATTTTAGGTTCAATCCCATTTTACTCCCCAAATTTTAAAAACTCTTACTTTACTTTTATAAATTTTAAATTAGTCTCACTTAATAGAGTTAATAAAACATATGGGAAAAGGTAAATTA